>JADRCD010105795.1:0-26298 GCA_019843815.1 Montemys delectorum | reverse complement strand
ATAGATAGATAGATAGATAGATAGATAGATAGATAGATAGATAGATAGAGGGAAAGAGAAGGAAAGGCAAATGTAGAACATACATCACATCTGTAAATACAAATATATAAAAATATATATTCATCTACATATAGATATATGCATATAGTCTGACATTAACTTTTTTTAAAGATTGTTTTATTTAATTTATGTATATGAGTACACTGTAGCTGTACAGATGGTTGTGGGCCTTCATGTGGTAGTTGGGAGTTGATTTTAGGACCTCTGCTCACTCCAATCAACCCCGCTTTCTCCATCTCTGCTTGCTCTGGCCCAAGGATTTATTTATTATTATAAATAAGTCCACTGTAGCTGTCTTCAGATGTACCAGAAGGGGGCGTCAGATCTCATTGTAGGTGGTTGCAAGCCACCATGTGGTTGGTGGGATTTGAACTCAGGACCTTTGGAAGAACAGTCAGTGCTCTTACCCACTGAGCCATCTCACCAGCCCCAACATTTTTAACTTAGTATGGCTTCATTTAGTTCCTATAAATAAAGAGCACAAAAGTGTGAAAATGTGTCTTGAACTTAGTTACTATAATTTTAGTGAAAGTCAACACAAGTTATTGTAAGTTGTAAGACATGAAAAGTATAATTTACCAGAAATGCAGGTCTAAATGGGTAGTCATTATTTGAATTATTTCTATAGATAAATAATTCTTACTCTTGGAATGAATCAAAATTGGGCATCAATTATCATAATATTTTCTATTTTTACATATGAAATAGCTCAGAAATCTTATTTGTGTGAATGGGAAATGAAAGGCTTTGGGGCTAGAGAGGTGGCTCAGTGATTAAGAGCACTGATTGCTCTTCTAGAGGTCCTGAGTTCAATTCCCAGCAACCACATAGTGGCTCACAACTATATGGAATAGGATACAATGCCCTCTTCTGTTGTGTCCGAAGACAGCTACAGTGTACTCATATACACTAAAGAAAGGAAGGAAGAAAGAAAGGAAGAAAGAAAGGAAGAGAGAGAGAGAGAGAGAAAGAAATGAAGGGATTTACACTAACAATGTATTCAATCAATTCTTTGAACTTTCTGAGCTAAGTTTAATAGTTTATCAACTGACAACTTAGATTCTTGAACTCTTGTTAAACAAAAAAATCCGAAAAAAAAAAAAATTGAAAAAAAGTCGGGCATGGTGGCGCATGCCTTTAGTCCCAGCACTCGGGAGGCAGAGGCAGGTAGATTTCTGAGTTCGAGGCCAGCCTGGTCTACAGAGTGAGTTCCAGGACAGCCAGGGCTACACAGAGAAACCCTGTCTCGAAAAAAAAAAAAAAAAATCTGTCCTACAGAGTTTGTTATACAATCCTAGCTACTCTGTTCTCAGGCCAACTTCAGTAATTCAAATAATCTCATGAGTTTTTTTTTTTTTTTTCTGTGTTCTAGATCTCACTTCCTTGATAGGGAGGAAAAAAACCAACCTTTAAGGGACAAAAAACATATCTGACCCATTTTAGATGCAAAGCACAGATATACATGAGGGGATATACAGATCATATCGACAGTATTAAAATTTCATGGCGAGGACCACCAAGATGGTTCCATAGACAAGAGAGGTTGCAACACAGCCCAGATGGTCTTCGTTTTTCCCTCAGAGCCCACATAATGATGGGAGAGAGAACCACTCCAAAAACTTGTCCTCTGACCTCTGCATGTGTACCATGGCATAGAGCACCACCCCCTTCACACACACAATAATAGTAAAACAATTTTTAACTTAAAATCTCACAGTGGGATGATAAGAGGAAAGTCTGCCTAAAAGCCTCATTGGGGGGGTGGTGATAGTGACAAAAGGTTAAGAGAGCTGACAAAGGGTCGAACTCTACTGAAAGCTCTTCAAGGACTGAGAGCTACATCTTTTGTCTGAAACCAGAGGTAGACATTTACAGAGTGAAAAAGAAAACAGGTGTCCCCAACAGGCATATCATAGGCAATTAATCTGAGACAAGATTTCTTTCACATGATTTAAGACATAATAGACTAGTCCAGGGAAAGTGCTTAGAACATGTCTTCATTCTACATATGAGCATTAATCATCATCAAGAGTGTCATTTGGATTGTGTTTTATGGAAGTTTTGAGCATCTGGCAGTGTCATTTCTGGAGATGTTGTGTATAGCATGGTAGATACCTATCCTCCAGGGAAACTTACCCTTCCAGAACCTGAGCCAGAGCAGGTTACATACTATGGAGACAAGTGAGAGCAATGGCTACAGTGGGTAGAACCTGACTTCTGTCCAGTGAGTCAGGACCCCACACTTTATGTCTAATTTTTCTGCCAATCCTAGAGACATTGCTTTTATCTGCATGGTCTAAGAGAGCTAACTATCAAGTTTCCCATTCCAACCAGGAGAAAGGACAGAAAAACATTAGGACATGCTCTATATGGACTGAATATTTATGTTACTCCACATTCATATACAAGAACTCATAACTTAACGTGGTATTTGGAAGTGGAGGTTCTGGAAGATGGTTGGGTTTACATGAGGTAATGGCGTAGGGTCTTCATGGTGGGATTACTCCCTTTTGTAGGTAGATATTAGGGCTATATTACTCCTAGACACATACCCAAAAGGCTCTTAAGTTTTTCCACAGAGATAGATACTTGTGCATCAATGTTTGTTGCTGCACATTCTCAGGAGCTAAAGAACAAAAGCAGTCTAAATATCCATAAGGAATGGATATTTTTTTTTTAAATGGGGTACAGGTAAAAGAGGTGGCTCACTGAGTAAATGCGCTTGCCACTAAGCCTAACAACTTGAGTTCAAGGCCCAGGTCCGGCATGGTGGAATGAAAGACTGTGGGCTGACTCCCATAAGGACCTCCATGTGTGTGCTTTGTGTGGTGGTGGAAATGCAGACACATTTCTCAAGGTCTGATCCTCAGCCACCATATTGATAGCTCATCCTGTCCCCAGCTGAGTGCAGGCTGAGATTCTGCTTTGTAGCCCACTCAAGGGCTGTAGTTCAATAGACAGATGTCCCTGTCTACTTGCACTCCTGAACATTACTGAGTCCCATTGCTTGGCTGCTCATCTACCATTTTCCCCTTGGACTAAAGACATAGCAAGGAAGTAGAGAAATTTATCTCCCCAGTAGGGCTCACAGTCAGCCTAAGAGCCATCCCTCAGGTTCAGAAGACAGGGACTAAATCACCATCTGATCTTGGGTTGAATCAGTTCAAGCTGCTCCACTGGCCACTCCAACTCCTTCCACTTTGGCATAACTCCAGCTCAGTTGCGTTGGGGATCAACCTCAATACATGGCCCCATCGATGGGAGACATCCAAAGTGCTTCTGCTACAGTTAATCAGGAGTTTATTCTCCTTGGTGTAGAATAGCCCTTCTCGCCTCCTTAAATCAGTGCTCCTCAACTTTCCAAATGCTGCAATCCTTTAATGCAGTTCCTCACGCTGTGGTGACCCCTAGCCATAAAAATTTTTTCCTGCTACTTCAAAGCTGTAATTTTTTCTACTGTTATGAGTCAGAATGGAAATACCTGTGTTTTCCAGTGGTCTCAGGTGACCCCTGTGAAAAGGGCTGTTCAACCCCCAAAGGGGTCTTGAACAACAGGTTCAGAAACGCTGCCTTAAACCTTCCTACACTAGATAACCAAAGATAAACTTTTCAAGTAAATTTGACTGCATGCCTAATGTTTTATGGCCACGTGGAAAAGAGGGATTGAAATTATATGAATTAAAATTCACATAAATCTGTCTGTCTGTCTGTCTGTCCGTCCGTCCATCTGTTTTGTTTTGTTTTGTTTGTTGAAACAGAGGCTTTATGTGTAGCCCTGGCTGTCCTGGAACTTCACATGAATCTTCAAACTACACTATGTGGAGGCTGACAAAGAAATTACAAGCCAACCTTTGAAGTTACAGATAACTTTCAGCTTTGGAATAGTCAGTGCCCAAGAAATACCCAACAAAAATAAACTCTCACTTGGTGGTGTTGATAGTGGCAGTTACGTTGTTCTTCTCTCTAAAACTTGGCAGCTTTATTTTCATTTGTTTTGATGAGAAAGGCAGAACTGCCAGAGCCATGTCTTGAAATACTCGGAGCAGTGCTCTCAGCGACAGCATTGTCTCCATCATGGGCTTTGCAAACAGCAGCATGCCCCCTACCTATGTAATTTCTGTTTTTACTCAAACAGTTGTGGTTTGGTTTGGGGGATGCTGGGTCAGAAAACAGGAATGTTCCCTTTTTTCCCAATAAACTTGGCAGATTACCACAGGTAACAGTTGATAAAATTGTGTGGTCTTCTTCCTCTTGGTGTCTATGTTCTCCGAAGAGCCTGGTGTGGTGAACGGATGATGAAAGAAACTGCAAAGGGGCTGGAGAGATGGCTCAGCAGTTAAGAGCACTGACTGCTCTTCTGAAGGCCCTGTGTTCAATTCCCAGCAACGACAAGGTGACTTACAACCATCTGCAATGTGATCTGAGGCCCTCTTCTGGTGTGTCTGAAGACAACTACAGTGTACTCATATAAATAAAACAAACAAATAAATCTTTTTTTAAAAAGAAAAGAAAAGAAACTGCAAAGAAGAATATAAAGCTACACCTGCCTTTGAGTTATAGAAGACTTCCTGAGCTGAGAGTTTGATGCAGTTTGTGATGAGTTAACCTTATGTATTATCTTCTGGGGCTATAGTCATGGAACTGCCTACCTCAACCCACGCACATGCTCAAACCTTGGCTATAATATTTAAATACCTTACAGAAATGTCTTACTAAGGTATAATGTATAGAGTGATATAACAAAAGATTGATGACATAATTTACCCTGGTCTTGCCCAGAACAGTGGCACACACCTTTAATCCCAGTACTCTCAAGGCAGAGGCAGGAAGATCTCTGTGAGGCTCTGGTCTACATAGTAAGTCTAGGACAGCCTGAGCTACATAGTGAGACCCTGTTTTTTTGCTCTGGTCTTATGACCTTGATATTTTCAATAACATTGAATAACATACCGGCAAATTATAAAGAAAGGAGCCTAATGTTGGTTCATGCTACTGATTCAAGGACCAGAAGATACATTTGGTGATGATGATATTGCAGTAGAGTTCCAAAGTAGCAGAGGGCATTATCTAGTTAGAGATCCAAACAAACTGGCTCTTCTTATAGCTGACCCACTCTCAAGACCCAGTAAGTAATTCAGTGAGTGGATTAACTCAGGCATGATGGCAGAGTCCTAATTGCCTCTTAAATCCCCAGTTGATTTCACCTCCTAATAGCTCATCATCGACATTAAAAGTCAGTGTGAGTGTCACAGGTGGACACACAATATTCAAAACACAGCACCCCTCTGGCAGCGGCTGCTACACCCTTCCAGCTGGCCTCATGTGCAGATGTTTTCCCACTGGTCACTTGAGCAACACTTCTATTTTGTGTTACGTTTTCATCTGGCATATTACTATAAATATTTTGTTTCTGCATAGATGGAAAGAAGAAGTTTAGTAACTTGTTCAGACCCTTGTGCTGGTCCCTCCAAATTTATTAAATCATTTTCTCAAACTGTCCTCTAGGGAGAAGAGAAAATTTTAGTTGGATTTTTCTTTTCAAACTTCTTGATGATAATTTCTGGGGTTGGTTTTTTCCTTACATAAGAAACAATTGAAGTAAGAATCACACATCATCTCTCTGGCTCTACAGTATTGCTTATTTTAATATCTATCTATTTTATACTGCTTTTTAGTAAAGATTAAAAGTTTTGGATATCTGCTGGGTGAGACACATTCAATAGGTACTCTGCGTACTTAGAGATACAAGCATCATAATATCCTGGGGATTCCCTCCCTCTCACTCTCCTTCTCCCTCTCCCTCTCCCTCTTGCCCTCTACTTCACCTTCCCTTCGCCATCCTCTCCTCCTTCTCCCCTCTCTCTTTCTTCCCTCCGTCCTCAGCCGTCTTCACTGTCACCCATTCAGAAATATCATATGGAATACATTTAGCAAATAAGGATAGCTAGTTCCCAGTTGTGTTACTCCTGCAAACTCCAGTCTGTGTGTATCCCTGAGTCCAGCCCATGTGAGTGTTAAGATCTGCTTGTTTCCTTACCCCTCCAGGGCCACTCCATGTAGGACATCCCTGCTAGAAAGGACATTCTTACTAGAAGGGACATCTTTGCCACATCCATACATTGTAGATGTCCCCCCCCCCGCCCCCAGAGAGCACACATTTTTATAGTCCATGGAGAATTCATAGTCTGTGAAATTTAATCCCCTTGGACTTATTTGTGTCCACCAATGTCTGATGTCTTTCTAAACACGGCATTTTAAAAGCTCATCCTTTTTTCATCCTCTATTACAGTATGAGAAGCATCTGTCCTAGCACCTATACCCTAAGTAAAAGGGTCACCACATAAAAGTAGATTCTGTCTTCCTCAGCTAGGATCAGGTATTGGAAATGCTGCTGCTGTTACTACATGGTTCTTAGTGGCTTTGTGTGGGTGTCACCTGGAGATTTCATTCCTCCGGCACGTTAACTGAATGAAAATCTAAACTCTCTGGAAATGATAGACTCCAACAGATGGAATAATCTTCTAGGTATCATCCCCAACTACTTTTCTTCTTCTGTGTGCCTATTTGAGTGCTTAGTTTGAAATTTGGTTCAGATTTTAAAAGTGAAAGTGTTCACATTGAAATATCTATGTCTACATTTTCATTGATGGGTAGTGACATCTGGAAGCACTGGTCACTTCTGCATGACCACAGTGCCCTGGAACAGAGAAGTGGCCAGTGGCTTCCAACAAGATAAGCAATGTTATTTCTGACAGTAGCCACAAGAGTTTGCAGTTACTGATTCAGGGAGTGAACCAACGTGGCATTACAGGAGGCTGCACAGTGGCATTCTGTAGAACTTGGGATAAGTCCAAACCCATCTCATGACCAATAAGACCTTAGACACTGCACTCCTGGACCCCTTCCTTGTTCACTACTTTCCCATCTCCTATTCACTCTGATACCTGCTTGCTGCTCCTCAATTAAGTAAAACCTACTCTACTGTCAGGCCTTGGCTACTTTCTCTTCCTATTAACTTTTGCCCAAGTAGACATGTGAAACAGTTCTTTGATTTTCCCATGTCTTCACTATCGCCCCTCAGAAGGAATTTTCCTAGTCATCTGTCTAACACAGCAGCATTAACATCTCTAGCATTAAAGTGGTTTTGTAGCCCTTCTCTTGTACTAACATTTTACCATATGTGTCCACTAGCTGACTGTCTACTCCACTTATTCCAGCTTTGTTGTTGCCCTGCAGCAGGGACATCAGTGTCCAGCACATATATATTTGAAAAGCAGTAGATAAACTATAGATAGCACAAGGTCTGTGTACTCACAGATGAGCTCTAGGGAAATGCACGGCTGTCTCTTCAACAGAAGAGATGGAGGCTGGAGAGATGGCTTAGCAGTTAAGAGCACTGACTGCTCTTCTAGAGGTTCTGAGTTAAATTCTCAGCAACCACAGGGTGGCTCACAACCATCTATAATGGAATCTGGTATGTGTGACGATAGCTACAGTGTACTTACATACATAAAATAAATAAATACTAAAAAAACAAAACTAGGCCATCTCCGAAGGCAATCTACAGATTCAATACAATCCCCATCAAAATTCCAACTCAATTCTTCACAGACTTAGAAAGAGCAATTTGCAAATTCATCTGGAATACTAAAAAACTTAGGATAGCCAAAACTATTCTCAACAATAAAGGAACCTCTGGTGGAATCACAATCCCAGACCTTAAGCTGTATTACAGAGCAATTGTGATAAAAAAAAACAAACAAACAAACAAACTGCATGGTATTGGTACAGTGACAGGCAGGTAGATCAATGGAATAGAATTAAAGACCCAGAAATGAACCCACACACCTATGGTCACTTAATCTTTGACAAAGGAGCTAAAACCATACAGTGGAAAAAAGACAGCATTTTCAACAGATGGTGCTGGCCTGTAGAAAAATAGATCCATTCCTATCTCCTTGTACAAGGCTCAAGTCTAAGTGGATCAGGGACCTCCACATAAAACCAGATACATTGAAACTAATAGAAAAGAAAGTGGGGAAGAACCTCGAGCAAATAGACACAGGGGAAAATTTCCTGAAGAGAACGCCAATAGCTTATGCTTTAAGATCAAGAATTGACAAATGGGACCTCATAAAGTTGCAAAGCTTCTGTAAGGCAAAAGATACTGTTGATAGGACAAAATGACAACCAACAAATTGGGAAAAGATCTTTACCAATCCTATATCCAATAGAGGGCTAATATCCAATGTATATAAAGAACTCAAGAAGTTAGACTCCACAGACCAAATAACCCTATTAAAAAATAGGATACAGAGCTAAACAAAGAATTCTCAACTGATGAATACTGAATGGCTGAGAAGCACCTAAAGAAATGTTCATCAGGGAAATGCAAATCAACACAACTCTGAGATTCCACCTCACACCAGTCAGATTGGCTAAGATAAAAAACTCAGGTGACAGCAGATGCTGGAGAGGTTGTGGAGAAAGAGGAACACTCCTTCATTGCTAGTGGGATTGCAAGCTGGTACAACTACTCTGGAAATCAGTTTGGTGTTTACTCTGGAAATTGGACATAGTTCTACCAGAGGACCCAGCTATACCACTCCTGGGCATATACCCAGAAGATGCTCCAACAAATTGGGAAAAGATCTTTACCAATCCTATATCTGATAGAGGGCTAATATCCAATATATACAAAGAACTCAAGAAGTTAGACTCCAGAGAAACAAATAATCCTATTAATAAATGGGGTACAGAGCTCAACAAAGAATTCTCAACTGACGAATATTGAATGGCTGAGAAGCACCTAAAGAAATGTTCAACATCCTTAGTCATCAGGGAAATGCAAATCAAAACAACCCTGAGATTCTACCTCACAACAGTCAGATTGGCTAGGATAAAAAACTCAGGTGACAACAGATGTTGGTGAGGATATAGAGAAAGAGAAACACTCCTTCATTGCTGGTGGGACTGCAAACTGGTACAACCACTCTGTAAATCAGTTTGGTGGTTCCTCCAGAAATTGGACATAGTACTACCAGAGGATCCAGCTATACCACTCCTGGGCATATACCCAGAAGATGCTCCAACATGTAGTAAGGACACATGTTCCACCATGTTCTTAGCAGCCTTATTTATAATAGCCAGAAACTGGAAAGAACCCAGATGTCCCTCAACAGAGGAATGGTTACAGAAAATGTGGTACATCTACACAATGGAGTACTACTCAGCTATTAAAAACAATGAATTTGTGAAATTCTTAGGGAAATGGATGGATCTGGAGAATATCATCCCGAGTGAGGTAACCCAATCACAAAAGAACACACATGGTATGCATTCTCTGATAAGTGGTTATTAGCCCAGAAGTTCAGAATACAGGAAGAACAACCCACAAACCACAACAAACTCATGAAGAAGAAAGACTAAAATGTGGACATTCCATTCCTTCTTAAAAGGGGGAACAAAATACCCATGGAAGGAGTTGCAGAGACTAACTATGGAGCAGAGACTGAAGGAAGGACAAGCCAACCTAATATAGCTATCTCCTGAGAGGCTCTGACAGTACCTGACTAACACAGAGGTAGAGGCTCACAACCATCCATTGAACTGAGTATAGGGTCCCCAATGAAAGAGCTAGAGAAAGGACCAAAGGAGCTGAAGGGTTTGCAGCCCCTTAGGACAAACAACAATATGAACTAACTAGTACCCTCAGAGCTCCCAGGGACCCAACCACCAACCAAGGACTATACATGGTGGGACTGATTGTTCTGGTAGCATGTGTATAGTAGAGGATTGCAAAGTTGATCATCAATAGGAGGAGAAGCCCTCGGCCCTGTGAAGGTTCTATGCCCCAGTGTAGGGGAATGCCAGGGCCAATAAGTGGGAGAGGGTAGGGTGGCAGGCATGGGGAGGGGGGAGGCAGCAGGGGTTTGTTCTTGTTGTTTTTGTTTGTTTGTTAGTTTGTTTGGATTTTTGAGGGGAAACTGGGAAAGGAGAAATCATATGACATGTAAATAAAGAAAATATCTAATTAAAAAAAGAAAAAGAAAAAGAAAAAGAAATAAAAAAACTAAAAAAAAAACTAAGCAGAAGATATGGATCCTGTTTCCTGCCCAGAAAACTGGGAATAGATGTAGTTAATAGCGTGGTTCTATTGGTAGAGCCAGGCCACACCTGAATCCCCCAGTCTATAATGTTTATTCCAGACTATTTCTTGCCTCATGTGAATCATTACTTTGCCAACTCTGGTATTTGCAGGAACCCTCCCTCCTCTAGATTGAACATCAGGAAAAAAATGCCCATATCTTTGGTTCCTCAGGTCCTCTTCAGAGAAATAAAAGAATTTAATTTCAATTGTAACAGTATTTTCAGCCTAAAAATGTATGTCCTAGTTGGATGTGATAGTGCTTGCCTTTAATCTAAGGGCAAAAGAGGAAGAGGCAGGTGGATCTTTGTGAGTTCCAGGCCAGCCAATGTTACATATTGAGATTTGTCTCAAAAGAATATTTTTTAAAATATTTTTCTTATTTGCCAGTCCTTATAATGGCTTAGAGATTTTTGCCAGCTACTTTATCCTGTTATGGGACACCAGAAATGCCCATTTTAAAGGAAAAAAATCAGAGAGGAGATACATGCTTTAATGACAGCAGATAGAGATAAGGACCAAACTCCGTGGATACTCAAGTCCTGTATATTGTATGGTGGCATAGTGTTTGTTATCACCTGCACAACTTGTCAGTATACTTCAAAGCTTCGCTTAGTTACTTAAAATAACCTAACCCAATGTCTCAGGATTTTTCCCTGTCCAACTACATTAGGTCATTGGGAAGCCTGTGATTGGACAGGGAAAAGGGAGGCGAAACAAAGAGTAGCAGAGACAGGGAGCATCTTGGGGTAGCGAAAAGAAAGGAAGATGGTGGTGGATGTGAATCAGAGTAGCTATGACCAGCCACAGTTGTTATGATACCATAAAGGTTAGAATACCGGGATAATTTTTCTAATCTAGGTGGGTAGCTTTTATCATTATCAATTGGTTCTGAAATTATTGTGTTGACATCTTGTGTATTAAGAATTTGTTGATATATAAATCTGATTGGTTAACTATAAGCATTGAATCTTGTTTTTACAGGGTTACTGGGTATTGTGTTATCAAGCCTTGAGGATGGCAGACCAATTTGATTATTGGAATGTGGGACATAGTGTTGTAGCTCGCTGGTACCAGTACCAGAGCGGGAATGTGGCCTAGTGGGGCTGGAGAGTTGGCGGGTTGAAAGAAGCAGGAGAGAGGAGAGTTGGCAGGCTTATTTTTTTAAATATTTCCTGTAACAACCCAATGAGTGTGTTAGGTAAATACTACTTCACTTTTAAAATGTATTTATTCATTTGGAGATCATAGGACAACTCACACATGTTGGTTCCCTACTTCCACCAGATGGGCCCCAGGGATTAAGTTCAAGGGACCAGACATAGAAGCAAGAACTTTGGACCCAATTCTCCAACCTCAGAAACATTTTTTTAAAACATTATTTTCTCTGAAGTTTGGATGTGAACGTATGGATGTGAAACTCACAGATGTAGTAGCCAACTTCTATGATCTTCAGGGGAGTTGCTGCAGTATTTTCTCTATCCAATCACATTAGGGGAGTGACAGACCTGTGATTGGACAGGAATAGAGAGGTGGAGCTAGAAGTTGAGGATGGAAAAGGGCAGGAGCAGGAAGGTAGCGGAGAATCATCATCATGGAGGCAGGTGTAGATGACAATCCAGACCCCGCATGGTTTTAATCAGCCACAGGAAGCTAAGATCTTATACGGTTAGAATAATTGGGTTAAAACATTGTCTTTGCCTGGCGGTGGTAGCGCTCGCCTTTAATCCTAGTACTTGGGAGGCAGAGGCAGGCGGATTTCTGAGTTCAAGGCCAGCCTGGTCTACAGAGTGAGTTCCAAGACAGCCAGGGCTACACAGAGAAATCCTGTCTCGAAAAACCCAGAAAAAAACAAAAAACAAAACAAAACAAAACAAAAAAAAACATTGTCTTTATCATTTGGCTCTGAAATTATTGTATTGATATCTTGTAAATTGTGATCTTATTGATATATAAACCTGATTGGATAATTAAGTCATGCTTTTACCAGGTACTAGGTGCTAGATACTGATTGTGGGGATGTAGAGCATTGTTTGTAAATGAGATGATCATGCTAGCTGGTAGAAAATAGCAAGAGCCCGCTGCGACATAGTGATGTGACTGGCCAAGAGAGTTTACTGGGTGGATTTCCATTTAAATATTTCTCACAACAGGGAGTCCCTCAAGGGACTTGGGGATTAATAGAGTGGTTCCTTCCTAGTGGGCCCAGGCACATGACTGCATAACTGATTGGGCTACAGATACGCTGCTGTTGAGCCAAAGACCTGTCCACCATGTGAACAGAGGTCAAGTTGGCTTGCCCAAATGTGAGGCCCTGAGCTGTCCTATCCAACATGGTCACCATTTCCCATGACTGCACGGTTTGGATTTGACTTAACCAAGGCTATAGGGAATGGCGAAATGAAAGACACAAACAATGTAAAGCTGGGACCGAGTGGGCCATGTACTAGAATGGAGAGGCTCCAACAGCAACCCACAAGTACAGGCTACCTCATCCCCAAAGGGAGTCCCTGAAGTCTCAGGCTGCAGTCAACTGGGATGAGGGAGCTTTGATTGGTACTTTCTACACCTACTAGTTTCAGCTAAATGTCAACCATCTGACATCATCTATATTCAGATTAGGGGAAGGCCTTGTCATTCCCATGAGTCCAAGGTATTGGCTTACTTGACATAGCTGTGCTTATGTCAACTATACACATTCACTAGGGACCTTATCCACTCCACATAGCTGTTGGCATGTGGTAGCTATGCAATTATCTGAATTTAAATGAAATCTAAAATATCTGTTGAAAAGTAAAGAGTTGAACAAACTGCTTGGAGTAAAGTCTAAGTAGATGCAGCCAGCAACCTGGCTTCCATAATGACTTTTAACTTGGATTCTTTCATTCTCTCTCTTGATGCAAAAATTCCCAGTCTGAGAGAACAGGGTCATTAATAAAACAATAATAATACGGCACCAGTTGGACCCTGATAAACAGCGTTGCCTAGGCATAGCTCTCTCGTTTCTTGAAAGTGCTGTCCGGGGCTCAGACTCTTCTTTCTCGAGTCATTTCCTCAAGACTGCCAGAGAGTCTAGGGAATTTATGCGTCTTGGTGGCTCAGGTCGTGCTCTGGGGCAGCTCTTCTCACTGCTCACAGCAGCCTATGCACATCTCTCAGCAGTGTCCTGCAGAGCATTACAAATCACCTTCTGTCTTTAGGAAGAAAAAAAAAAAAAATCTGGCTCCCTGGAGTTGCCCCGGCTCACTTTCTTGGAAAGTGGAAACTTCTTGGAATTCACTACTTCTTTTGATGTTTACCAATACATCACTACTCGGTGTTCATGCCAAGATCATGTCTTGGTTGGGTTGATATATCGCCTACCTAAAGCATATTCCAAGCAACTTCCCACCACTCGTAAGGGCCGAAAGATCGTGATCAGCATAGATGGCAAAATCCCAAGCAGCAAGATCCCAGGTCTCCTCTGGACATCTTACTCACCAACACAGGGCTGCCTTTGAGGAGCTCTGTATGTCAGGGAATGAGTCCAGGAAGGTGTGTGACTTTGGAATAATTAGAGGCTGGTTAAGTGAGTTAGGAAAGCTTGGAATTCGTAACTACAGCCAACCCTAGACAAGGTGATGAAGTTGCAAAGTTTTGTGTTTGGCTGCTCTCCAAACTGTCCTGAGAATCTCTCTCACCCTCTCTTTTGTCTCCTACTCCCCCTTCCCTCTTGTGGCTCTGAGACTCTCTCTCTTGGCTCCTCACCCTTTGAGGAAGCTCCTCTGAGGTTCTTTTTCTCCCATGGAAACTTCATTCCTTTCCCACTGGGCTCTGTTGGCTGAGACTGGCCAGTTAATGGAGTGAGGTAATTAAAGATAGGAGTCCTTCAGTCTAGTAAAAACATGAGATTTGAAGGAATTAAGATGGTATAACTGTTCATGCTTAGCTTTTAGGAGAAAAGCCTTCCATTTCACCACATTCTAAAATAGGTCTATGATCCCACATAAAGTTAAAGAAACGGTGACAAGGCTTCCTGTTAACCACAGTATGATGGAGAACTGAATACACTAAAGAGGGTTTCAGTCCAAAGCTAAGTGAGGGAGGAAGACTCTGTGAGCAGAAGATTAGGTGTCATACTTGTGTCACCATGGAGACCACATCCACCATCTCCTTGCTCAGGACAACCAGCAGCTCATCTTCTCTTCTCAGGGGCAAGTGTTTTGCTTAGAACCCAAAACCTTCCCACTCACAAATCACAGGCAGTGTCCAAAAATTCCAAGGTATTTATCAGGCTTAGGATGCCACCCAGTTTTGTCATAATCAAGAAAATCTAGGCTGGGTAGCAGTAGGTGTGGGCCAGGGCTGGGGAGACCGAGTTTGAATCCCAGCTCAACCACTAATCTGAAGAGCCAACTCCTGCTTAGAATCTCTGGACCTCAGTTCTCTCATCCTCAAAATATCCCAGGCAGCCTTCTCCAGTCCTGAAACTCTAAATAAGCTGCCAAATGTCTACTTCAAGTAAAATTTCTATACTTTTTATTATTATTAAAAGACTGTTTTCATATTTGAAAGGAAACATTATCCGGCCAAACACTAAGTTGTTTTCTTCCTCCTTAATATGTTAACATCTTGTCCCAAGGAGCAAAGCCTTCTCTTGAAAGCTTCAGAACAGTTTGTGGCGATTGCAGTTCTTGTCTCGGAAAGATTAATTGGAAATGAAATCTAAGGAAGAAAATTCAAAGCCCATTTCTATGCTTCCTGCTTTGTAGATCTTCTAACATGTAAATGGACCGTTACAAAGAGGATTAGCTATTAGAATGGTCTGCGTGCAGTCCAACGTTCAGCTCCCAGTTCATTCCTTGCCAGAGAGTCCCAGCTGAGCTGCATCTTAATGGCCTCCTTTTCATCCTTCAGGGGGATGAACTGCATACTAACTCCAAGACCTGTGTTTTCCAACTTCAATTTAACCAGAACTTTAACAAGCTGTAGACTCTCCCCCAACTCTCCAGTGGTGCTTAAAATTTGAAACAACAAAACAAAACTACTGGTAATAATTGTGAGAAGCTCTTTCCTCCCCATACTGCTTTTGATCTTTGTGTTTTATCACAGTAGTAGAAAGTCTAACACAATGAGTGGATGGGGCAAGGAGGACTTACAGGAACAGAAATGACTCAGAGACAGCTGCATCAGCAAAAGCCTACACACCATCATGGATGACAACTCATGAAAGCTAGAGCACTGCAGCTCACTGCATGACCTGTGAACAACTCAACAAACAGGAAACTATTTCAGGCATCTCAGGTAGTCTGAGCATCTTCCGTGCAGTTGTGCTAGTCTAAGAGCATCTCTCAACAGACACTATAGGTTATATATGCTTAGGAAGGGAGGTATCTAGCGTATCTGGTTAGTTTCAAAGACTTCCTGAACCACTGAAGTTGTTTATTTCCTGTGTTTAATGAGATTCCCTGCAGGATGAAATGTTTCACCCACCCTTAAAACATTGGTTCTCAATCTGTGGGTTGTGACCCCTTTGGCACAGCTCTGTCTCCAAAAATATTTATGTTACAATTCATAACAGTAGCAAAATTACAGTTATTGAAGTAGCAACAAAAGTAATTTTATGGTTGGGGGTCACCACAACATGAGGAACTATATTAAAGAATCTCAACATTAGAAAGGTTGAGAACCACTGCCTTAAGACATCCTATTATGTCACCGGCCTTTTAACCTCCTATATCTTTTTGTTTGTTTGTTTGTTTGTTTGTTTGTTTCTCGAGACAGGGTTTCTCTGGATAGCCCTGGCTGTCCTGGAACTCACTCTGTAGACCAGGCTGGCCTCGAACTTAGAAATCCGCCTGCCTCTGCCTCCCAAGTGCTGGGATTAGAGGCGTGTGCCACCACCGCCCGGCTAACCTCCTATATCTTAATCAATCCTATATCTCCCAAGATGGATATTTTATCTCAAGGGAACATGTTATGTAGCAGTAGGACAGGACTCAAATGGATAATCAATTTAACTTTGAAAAAGATAAAAATATCTTGGTTTGCTTTCTATTGCTGTAATAAACACCATGATCAAAACCAGTCCAGGGAGGAGAAGGTTTATGGGTTTACACATCGCACTCACAATCCATCATTTAAGAAGCCAAGCAGAAACTCCAGCAGAGCAGGGACCTGGAAGCTGGAACCAAAGCAGAAACCAAGGAGAAGTGCTGCCTACTGGCTTGCTCTCCCCACCTTTCTCAATTTGCTTTCTTATGGAACACAGGACAGCCTTTTCTGGGCTGGCACTTTCCATAGTGGGCACATGAATCATTAATCAAGAAAATGGCCCTATCCCCTTGCCTATAGTCTAATCTGATGGAGGCATTTTTTTTTCAGCTGAATTTCCCTCTTCCCAAATGACCAGTCTAGTATCATGTTAACAAAAAAGGAGTCAGCACAAAGGGTACTGAGCTGACTTGGAGGGGCTACTTACCCACACACTCCATCACCATGCCTCCCTTTTCACTCCCATGTTTGCTGGGTATGTGGCTGCTCAGAAGAAAGGCGACTGTATTTCCAGTCACCTTCGTTATTGGGTGTGATAACTTATGTGAAGGTAATAATGTGAGTGACCTCCCAACTCATGCCCTTCCTTGAGGACAAGACCACACTTTCCTCCTCTGCTGGCCAGAATATGGAAGTGACAGAGCAAAGACAATTCATCACATGTTGAGGATAAGAGAATAAGAAGAAAGAGTCTGGTCACTGTCAGGGTAGAGCCATAGTACCACCATCTGCTGTTTATCCTTGGTCTGTTTGTTTCTTAAGGAAAACATTAGCTTGTCTTGTTGAAGCAACAGAACCTAACCCATATTAATCATGGAATGAAGAACAGTAGAGTTACGACTTCAAAAGATTTAATGATTATACCCCAAACGTCATGTTCCTTCTCCCCTTTGGCTATGGCTACCTGAACAAAAAAGAAAAAGTGGAATCAGAATCAAATTTGTTTCTACTGGTTACTAACTGATCTTCAAGTTACTAACTGATCTAAAAGCAAATTAGAAAAGATAATTTTAATTGAGAATTTTGTAAACAGATTGCTTACGTGTCTTAGATGAATTAATGTAACAGTTCCATGAGGTAGACATTATTATTACTCCATCTTACAAATACAGATAAAATGTAAGCTGAAATCAGGACCACAGGCATTATGCCCTTCCATTAGCTTTAGCCATTTCCTGTAACACCCAGCTTTCTGCGTTGGTGGGAGGTCAAGATCAAAGTGAATAGCAAAAACATAGTCAATTCTGTGCACGTCAGGGATACTACTGAATGGAGTTGCTCTCACTGGCTGAGAGAGGGGTCATATAAATCTGGGTCCCATGCTTCTGGCCTTTTATTTCTCACAGGGGAGAGGAAACAAAGACATAAATACTGCTGGTACTAAAAGAATCTCTAGAGCTCAAGGCTTATCTCTGCTTACAAAAGAGTAAACAAGGCTCACAAAGTCAGTGGGAAGAATGAAGGATACACAGCCATCAGGAGGTAGATATGTATGGATGTCCCATGAGAATTCCCCAGGGTACTAGGACTGTGATCTTCCCCTCGCTAGCCAAGGAAGGAGCAATCTATCTCATAGTGCTAGAAAATGCTTTCTTCTTACTTCATAGACAAGGAGCTTAAGCCATCCAAGATCATATCAGAATTTACTTAGTGGGCCTGAGGTATTAAGTGAATCCTAAAAAGTAGGATTTACTTGTGCAACACCAGTGTTCTCCTGAGATGACATCTTATGTTAGCTAACTAGCTAATGCTTGAGTGCCAGTCTTTCTTTTCTTATTTTCACTCAATGTTTCTTAAGTACCAACTATGGCCAGTGGCATAACAACTCTTGCCTCTATTACACTTACAGACTGATAGAGAAGACAAAGATGATCCATAGAAGGGTGATAAGTAGTTAGCATTAGGTAGTATGACAAGGGAAGTTGCTAGGTACTACAGGGCTGACAGGACCCATACATTACTGGTGCTTGGTATGTGTTTGGCACAATGATGAAGTATTTGCCTGTCGTGCTGGAGAAGAGAGATGAGGCAAGGAGAATTTAACAGAACAGATGACCAAAAATTAACTGAAATTTGTGTTGCAGTTTTGCAAAAACTGCTTTTTTAGTTTTAAATATGTTTTGTGCAATATTCATACTTATACTGAAATAGTTTGCCTGAAGTTAACATTTAACTGGTAGTGATGTGTTTTACATAGAAACTGTAGGTGATGAGAATGAAGGATGAGCAAAATGTGTTCCATGGAGTTGAATCTTAAGGGAGAATAGATTCTCTTCAGACTTGGGGTGATGAGGAGGGAAGAAAGGACTATTAAGTAATTACCCTCATGTGGATCATTAGCATGAGACACACTACAAAGTTTCCCAAAAAGTGATAGAATTGCTTTTATACGGATATGTTACCACATTGGGGGTAGTAAGTGTGAAATAAATTAACACGTGTATTTCATCTCTCTGAGGATATAAGGTCTCTAATTGGGTTGTGTTGATGTAGTAGTATGCCGGTACAAAGGTCACGGTTGCCTAGCAACTGCTTAGCATGTAGACTTTACCACTTGTAACTCAGGTGAGAGGGAGACAGGGTGTTTTGTTTCTAAGGAGCACATAGTATGATCTTAAAGAGGAGATGTGGGTGAGAGGAGGGTGATGGTGTCTTGGAAATAATCAACTGCTACGTACTCCCATATGATCTGAATTAAGTCTTTTCCTCCTCTGTCAATTCTGCTTCCTAATGTACAAAATCACAAGGTCTCTCTGACTGGCACATAAGAGTCTCTCCAGACTTCCTTCATAATGATCCAGTTTTAAGTAGTGAAGCAAAGCCCTGCCAGCTGTCAGGTCAACCACATAGGAGGCAGGCAGCCTAGATCCAGCCTTCCTGACTTCTGCAAACCATCATTCTTCTTCCAGGAAAAAAAATATTTGGTTCATTTGGTTCATTTTAATTAAAGTTTGTTTCTGCTGCTTTCAACTGGTGAATTAAAAAAAAAACAAAACACTGGGGCAGTGGAGAGGGATGGGATCTCTAAGGTGAAATTCATTTGTTAAATTTGTAACTAAATGAAGCAACCATAGTGTCTATGGTAGGCTATTGCAGACCCACTTTGATATGTTCATGACTTTCTAACTCTCCACACGAGAATATAGCACTTGAAGTTCCCAAGCCATTGTGTGCCTAGAGCAAAGTAGAGGATCTGGGCTCTCTGCTTCCAGAGATTTTTCTCTTTCATCTTAAAGAATTAAAGTTTCAACACATGTAAACTTTGACCTAATGGTCATGAATTCTTTAGGTCTTAGGTGAAGGTCTTAAGATTGGGTCTTTAATTTTAAGATCACAGGTGAAAAAAGCTATGTCTTTTAATTCTTCTTCACTCCCACAAAGTACTAGGCATGAACTGATTATAAATCTAAACTGTACTTTGAGAGCATTGCAAACCAGCCATTGTATAACCACACAGTGGTTTAATGTGATTAAAGCCACAATGGATTGCAGAACGTTCTTCATTGAGGCCAAGAGAGCTGACCCATGTCATCTTGCCAAAATGTAATTTTCATGATTGCTTTCAGCCTGCCCAAGATTCTTGTGGTTCCCACTGGTAAATTGATCCTTTACTTCCTGACTTTTGCTGCTGTCTGACTGCAGCTCCCTGCATTGCATCACAGGACTCTTCGAAGGGCTGGCAGCCTCGGGATGCTTGCTATGGACCCAGCCAAGGGTTGATTACTCACAGGGGGAAGCAAGAGCAGATCCATCAGCAAGCTGTGGTTATGAATGACGTGATTGCTGCCACGAAGGACATTCAGCTCAGCCGAGTGTTCATGTCAAGTATGTGTTCAGTTCATACCAACCATATGCTAGACTGGAATATCATACCATATGGTAGACTGGGACATGCAAGTTTCTGTAAGGTGTTCTCTAGAAAATTGAGACATTGGCCTGAAACAAAAGTATAGTCCTATTTATCACAGCCTCCTCTATGCACAGATAGCAGGCACTCTTTGGAATAGTGTTTGAACTAGAGGAACAATTTTACAAAATAGCACAAGTTCAGCCAGCAGGGTGCTCATGTCTATAGTCTCAGCACCCATGAGGTTAAGATAAGATTTCTACAAGTGTGAGGTCTTTATAGCCTACTTAGTGAATTCCAAGCCAGCCTTGTCTACTTAGTAAGTTTCAAGCCAGCCTAGTCTGTTTAGTTCCAGGCCAGTCTGGTCTACATAGTGAGTTGCAGGCTAGCCAGAGCTACAGAAAGAGACAGTGTCTCTAAACCAAACAAAAACATGACTACTTTATTTTTTAAATCTTGAAATAAATATTGGAGAAAAAAACTTTATAACAAAAAATCCATCTGAAGGCATTCAATCTTGGGGGAGGAGGGTATACTTCAGAAAGAAAACTCATTCAGTAGCTAGCAGAAAGGCTCAGTGGTTAAAGACACTTGCCACCAAGCCTGAAGCCTTGAGTTTGATTCCTGAGAGGAGACCCCCATGATAAAAAGAGAGAGAAACCACTTCCATGAGTTAGTTTCTGATGTCTACACTTGCACTGTGGAATGCAGACATAAGCTCACATACACATGGAAGAAATAATGAATAAGTACGATAAGATGCTCTACGAAGGAAACTAATTCAATACAGAAGACCTATTGACTCAAAGGAAAAAAGAATGTTCTCTGATCTCTAATGAATTAACAAAGGCTTCTTTGGAAGCATGCACAAGTACTGCATATATATATGCATATATATATATTGCATGTATACTTGTAAAATTGAATTATAAAATATGTACTTTAATTATCTACATTCTACAGATGAGACTATCAAAACAGAAGAAGCTAAAAATCTTGCCCCTGGTCACATCATTAGTATGAATCAAAGAAGGTTTTCCAGTCATCTTGTTAACCACCTCTTAACTGTGTTTATTCCCAATTGGTTAGTACTGTTCTCAACCTTGGTTAGAGGGTTCACAGTGGGTAGCTACCAATGCAGAGAGTTGCAACTAATCAAAGTGTTAAGATTAAGTAACTATTGAGTATTATTCCTAAATGGGACATTTATGGCAAACTCCACCCACTCCTGCAAGACACAGAGGAAGCAAAAGGAATTGGAGAATGAGGCATGAAGAGGAATTCTGTGAGAGGCTGTCTTCCAGACATCACATGGCTGTTGTATTCATGAACTCATAGTAGCTATGGTTACCTGCACAAGACCATGCTAGTCAATAATCCCACCATGGATGGGGTGAGTCTCATGAGCCTCCACTCCCAAGGAGCTATTTGCAGGATATGGGGGGGGGCACTTTTTTC
Organism: Montemys delectorum; assembly: GCA_019843815.1. Taxonomy (NCBI): domain Eukaryota; kingdom Metazoa; phylum Chordata; class Mammalia; order Rodentia; family Muridae; genus Montemys; species Montemys delectorum. The sequence continues at coordinate 4,753 of JADRCD010105795.1, read as the reverse complement.
TGGGTGTGAAGCATCTGGTAGATTGCTTATGCTCATGCAATGAGGACTGATTGGACTTAATGGGCTAAAAAAAAAAAAGATGACATGAAGGTAGAAGGGGTAGGTGTTGGAGGGTCTGGGGGAGGGAGAAATTGTGGGTGGATATGATCAATATACATTGTATATGTATAAAATTGTCAAAGAATCAGCAAAACACTTTTAAGTTAGGTTTTAAGAATGAAACTGACTCCAGTATTCATTACACATAGTAGATTTGCTAAAACCCTGGTCCCATCCAATCTCCTGGGTATGCAAAGTTTCTATGCCATTCAATTGCCTCTGACCACAACAGTTACCTCCGTCCAACCCTCTTCTGCTCACCTCCCACAACTATGAGCTGTACAAAATGTCACTGTGTTCCAAATAAGCAGTAACATGGACAGTGCCAGGAAGCATTCATTTAGCCACTTGAAAACTTACTTCCTGATGGGTTAAATCATTGTGTATGTAGAAACCACAGGACTGGCAAGTGCAAAAGGCTCTTCTTTATTCAGTTCTTGTTGTTTTGGTTTTAGATTAAAAAATAACTAGACTAAAAAGGTCACAATCTGGGGGTGAGAGAGAGAAAGTGAAGGAAGGTGGCTGTCTTAGAGAAACTTGTCAAGTTCATTAGGACAAATGTCCTTAGGTACAGACTCCTTTAGTGACCGAAATAAAGAAAGTCAACATGGCCATGATCGGGCAATGAGGGTCTAAAAGAGTGGTTCTCAACCTGTGGGTCACAACTTCATTGGAGATGCATTTCAGATATCCTGCATATCTGATACTTACATTACAATTAATAACACTAGCAAAATTAGTTATGATGTAGCAATGAAATAATTTTATAGTACGGAATCACCACAACGTGAGGCGCTGTATTAAAGGGTTGTATAGCATTAGGAAGGTTCAGAACCACTGGTCTAGAAAAAGGGTCAGTAACCATAGTTAGACTAGTTAGCCAAATCTAGCCTACGGCCTAATCAAGAGGGAAAAAGCCTTGTCTTTTGAAAGACTTGTAAAGAAAACAGAGATTATAACCCTTAAATATTTGCTGCCTGTCCCTTTAAAAAATAAGTTTGCCACCTATCACTGGTCTAGAACTCACCCATAGGTTAGATGACAACTCTGGATCAGTGCATGAAAGCAGTGGTTTAAGGTATTTCAAGACCACAACAGCCTCACTTGCGATCGGATGGTCTTTGGGTAATTCTCTAATACGGAAGGGCCTTCACCTATGGGAACAATTTCTCAGTACTGAGTTTGAAAAAAGAACTGAAAAATTATCTACTTTCCCATTTTAATTAGCTATATCTTCAAGTACCCTGTGAGCTGTCCGTAGGAAGATCTGATAGAGTGAGGAGCTGTAAAAAAATGTTTTCAAGGTGAAACATGGAGGACTTTAATTATAAAAAGGAAAGAAAACAATTAGTTAATGCCTACTATGCATCAGGGACATTCAGACCTACTAAAGCAGAAGGGACACTTAAATGTCTGCCTTCCAGGTGGACACTAGCTCTCTAAAGCCCTGGGGATTTCCTGATGCAAAGCAGCTGGTATGTGCTCAACAATGCTGCTCTTTCTACACTGAGCTCAGGATAATGAATCTGGAAGCTTTCTAGGTAGGAGGCCCCAAATGCAGAGCCCTAGTTGGGCTCCGGATCCTCCTATGATCTATAAAGTATCAGATAAGAGGGTTGTAGGGTTCTTCCAGCCCTAGCCATCTTGAGTTATTTATGAGAAATGAAACAGAAAAGGAATCTGGGGTATGCAACTTAATTCATCTGGCTTGTCCAGCTTTCCTGAGATCGGAGGTCAGGGAAGAAAGAAAGAATTTGGTCAGATTCGCTTAAGAGGTGACCAGGGCATGGTGCAAAAGGACTGCCCATGCTGATGTTACAGCGGCTTCACTTAAAGCCATCACCATCACTACAACCACCAACTAAACACAGTAAATACTAGATCCGTATTTAACAGCTTTAAAATAGCTGGTCTGAACAAAGAGCTGCGGCAACAACCAGGTGATGGAAACAAACAAGGAAGTTCAAAAGCAGCAAGATGAGCTTTAACTGACATACCAGGGAGGAACTTGGCCTTGAGGTGGCTACCACAGTAAATTTAGCCTGCAGGCTAGCCAGGTAGGAGCTTAGATCACTATTTAGACATGGTACTCTCAAAAAACTTTCTAGAATTCAAAAAGGGAACAAGAACTTTATTTACTGATCAGAAAAACAGCAAGAGTCAGATTGCCTGGGTTCTGGCTAGAAAAATATATCCATCTTATAAAAAACGGCAAGTCTGGATCTGGAGTCTGATCTTAGCTTATCTACATTTGGCAAGAATCAGAAGCGAGGAATTAGCAGAATCACTGATCTGTGAGGAATAGAAACCATAGTAGTCTGGAGAGAAATAGACACATAGAAAGTAGGAAATTACTCACAGTTCAGGATACATGGTAAAAACCAACAAGAGGATTATAATTAAAATCACTAATCACCTGATATTTTTTCTTTTAAGAAGAAAGTGTCAAGATCTGAAAGTATTAGCCAACACACACATAAATAATTATCCCAAGGACTAGAAATAATACTAGCAAGAATAGTTGAAAATATACTACAAAGTAAATACAACTGCATGGAGGTAATAAAAGATGGTAGAATAAAACAATAAAAAGATGGAGCTTTTAAAATATAGAAGTAATGGAACATGCAAAACAGCTCTTGCAGCCAAGCCCAAGAACCCACATGGTGGCAATTGTCCTCTGACCTTTTCCGTAGGCATCATGTGGTACAAGTGTGAATGGGTCTCCCTCACACACGATAAATTAATAAATCTTTAAAAAGTAAAAAAGAATTTGAAGAGCCATCCAATGTAACTTTGAGTACTGAAAAACCTAATTGTTAATATTTAAATTTACATTAAATGTGAATTATATACACTTAAATAATGAACTGGGGGAATTTGAGGTAGCTGGCCAGAATGAAACAAGGAGAGACAACAACACAGAAAATATCTAAGAGAGGTTAAAAGACACAGACTTCCAAGTGATTAAATTCCAATTGAAATCAAATACGAATTCCACAAACAAATATGGAAAGGAAATGAGAATCGCCTCAAAAAGATAATAGTTGGTAATTTCCCAGAGTTGAAGAAGAGTCCCAAGGTGGATCAGTCAAAATGAAACAAACAAGATTACCATACTTTACACTGGATTCAGATTTTTAACCAAATAAAAGCTCTTAAAAGTATCAGGAAAGAGTTAAACCAGGAAGAATAGACAGTTTGGCTGCCCACAGAATTATCTCTAGACTGGCAAAGCTTCTTGTATGCCCATGAAACTATTGTTTCAGAAGAAGGGTCAAATATGTTTAAAAAACAAGATTTTTATAAAAAGTTGCCATTGACATTCAGATCTGAAAAAAAAAATACTTATTTGCTGGACTTGGAAGGTTAGGGGGACATAGCAGTATAAAACAGGGTGTGGAGAGAGAATAATGGGAAATAAACCAGTAAGCATTGGCTTCAAACAACAGCAAAAAGAGCACGTTAGCCAACCCAAAGGCAGCAAATAAAAATATCAGGGAAAAATTACATATATGAAGAGAGAAAAACAAAGATACACTAAATAAACAGTGAATTAAACATGGTGGAATTTTTGTTGTATTTATTAAAGTATTTGAGATAGAAGGGATATTTTTAAGCTAATAGAAAAAAATTAACCAATAATATAATTAAATCAAGAAACACAATAAAAATTAGAAATGAGAGAAGCAAGGAAGGAGAGAAGAGGAAAACACATAGCAAGGAATTTTGGAAACCCTACTGGGTATCATATTCTAAGTTTCTAAGTTTTATTACAGGATCATATGGTCATCCTATCTTGAGCATTTTGAGAAACATCCACACTGTCTTACATACTGGCCTGGCCACTTTCATTACTGTCTGCTGTGTTCCTTTACAAATGTGAATTTCTCCAAATCTTCCTGAGTGCTTAATGTCTGATTTTCACAGGAACCATTTTCACTGGGCAATGTGGCTCTCACTGTGTGATTATAGAGTGCATTTCTCTGATGTTTAGTGATGTGGAGCATTTTTCTCCAGGGATCCTTTTCCTTCTTCTTTTTTTTGTTTTTTGTTTTTGTTTTGTTTTGTTTGTTTTGTTTTTTAGAGACAGGGTTTCTTTCTATAGCCCTGGCTGTCCTGGAACTCACTCTGTAGACCTGGCTGGCCTCAAACTCAGAAATCCACCTGCCTCTGCCTCCCAAGCGCTGGGATTAAAGGCATGCGCCACGACTGCCTGGCTTTCACCAGGGATCTATTGGTCATTTGTATGTCTTCTTTTGAGAAATGTCTATCCAAATCTCTTAGCAATTTTCCAATCTGGTTATTTGAGACTTGATTTTGTTGAATAATATATGTTCCTTACACATTTTTGGATACTAACTCCTGATCAATGAACAGTTTTCACATTTTATGTCCCACTTTGCAAGTTGTTTCTTTGCTTTGTTGTTTGTTACTTTAGCTGTGCATAAACTAATAGAAATAGACAAAAAGGAGATGAAATCAGAACTCTACACTCCCATATACACTAGAGCACAGTTCATAATTTATAAGGCACAGAGTTAGTTAAGTGTTCACAGTAAGATAAAGGCTAAAGAAAATAACAAAACACACACACACACACAGAGAGAGAGAGAGATAGAGAGAGAGAGAGAGAGAGAGAGAGAGAGAGAGA
>JADRCD010105794.1:13736-24571 GCA_019843815.1 Montemys delectorum | reverse complement strand
TGTTTTCTCCCATTTCGGGGATCACCCACTGACAGAGTAGCTTCCCCTAGTCTGCTGTTTTCTCTCATTTCGGGGAAGGTAATTTGACCCCTCCAATCCTCAGAGGATCTCCATCCACCTCACAAAATGGTTGCAAAGGGGGAAATCTTCCAAAAGAGCCCACGGCAGGCCAGGCTGTGGGTGATACACGCCTTTAATCCCGCATTTGGGAGGCAAAGGCAGAGCAGATCTCTGAGTTCAAGCCATTATGCCAGCAGGACTACATAGAGAAAGTCTACCTTGAAGAATAATACAGAACAAACAAAATTCCTAAGGCGTCTCTTCTTGATTTGGTTTTTTTTGTTTGTTTGATTTGGTTTGTGTGTGTGTGTGTGTGTGTGTGTATGTGTGTGTGTGTGTGTGTGTGTGTGTGTGCGCGTGTGTGCGTGTGTGCGTGTGTAGCCCGGGCTGTCCTGGAACTCACTCTGTAGATCAGGTTGGCCTCAAACTCACAGAGATCCATCTTCCTCTGCCTTCTGAGTTCGGGGATTAAAGGGGTAGGCCACCACCACTCAGCTTGTTAATGATGACTATTATGAAGGAAATATCAGATTATAATATCAGATAGTAAAGACATTTCATTTGCTTAAAGTATAAGTAAAATATTTTGCATCTTAATTTTACAATATGAAATATTCTTCTTCATAAAGAAAAACTGATTGTCATCAAATGATTGATAAAGTCACTAATGTGTCATCCTAAAGAAGTATTATCAACATAAAAATAGTATAGTCTAGACTCTTCTACATCTAATAAGATTTAAGGAGTTATGAGACTATGAATTTTCTGATATGTCATATGGCTTGCCAATTTTGTGATGCATTGCATAAAATACTAAAAGTATTTTAGTCATATTTATGGCCATCTACAAATCTAATACTATGAGCAGCCCAAGGAAAAAAATCATATTTATAAAAGAGATCTCAGAAGTAATGTAATTTCATTATTTATAATAATATATATAAGACATAAGAACTTACAGTATGGAATTCTCAAAGAATAAATAAGATATATTTAAAAAGATAGAACTTGTTATGTAGGCCTTAATATTGGAACATATTTAAAAATCTGTCTTATGAGGGGCCGGAAAGACAGCTCAGCTGTTTAGAGCACAACTTCCTCAGTTCCTGGTACCCATGTGGCAGCTCATAACCATACCCACGACAGTTACTCCAGTCCCAGCGGATCTGGCGCCCTCTTCTGGCCTCCATGGACACTAGGCATGAAAGTGGTTCAAGACATGCATGCAGGGAAAACACCCATACATATGAAATAAAAATTAAAAATTTATCTTATGAACTGTATTAACTTTGCGGGGAAGTAAAATGCAACAATCATAATTTGTTTGCAAATAGTAAAAATTAATCGTTGCACGAAAATTAAAACCTAGCTAATGATTGTGTCATTTAATTTTCCCACTAACCAAAGGAAGCTGTTATTTTCTCCATTTACAAATGAGGAAGCTGAAGAGCTGAGAGGCTGTGTGATTTGTCAAATCCACACAGCTGGTAAGCATTAGATTTAATCTAGGTTACCTGATTCTAGAGTCTTCATTTTTGTTTGCTTATTTTGAGACAAGGTCTCAGTATATAGCTTGGCTGTCCTGGAACTTACTACGTAAACCAAGCTAGGAGATCTGTCTGCCTCTGCCTCTCAAGTGCTAGGGTTAAAGGTATGCTCCACCATGCCTGGCTAGAATCTTTTCTTTTACAATAGTATATATACAGTAGTATATAAAGACCATTTACATAGTCTTTAACCATGAAACATAACTCTTGTTTATGATTTCAAAAACTCTGTATCTTTTAAAACTTTTTTTTTTTAGTGTGTGTGCACCCGTGCTTGTATGTGCTTGTGTGTGTGTGTCTCTGTGTGTCGTATGTGTGTGCATGTATAAGTGTGTACTTCGGTGTGCATGGTATATGTGTATGTGTAAGTCACAGGACAACTTGTATGCAGTCAGTTCTCTCTTCCCACCTTTTGGACCCCGGGGATGGAACTCAGTTATCAGGCTTGGAGGCAAATGCCTTCACCCACCGGCGTCTTGCTAGCTTAGTGATTGATATTATAAGACATTATACAGGGAGACAACACTTTTCATTTTCATAGTGTTTTATACTTTGAATGTACTAGTCGTAGCTATAAGAATGAAAACCCGTGCAAAGGCCAGCAGGTTGAAAAAGCTGGAGATTTGCAGCCAGCTAGCAGTGCAGCTAGACCCAACTGTCCTGACCCAGGCAGGGAGCTCTGAAAGTCCTGCACACAGACCTGCGCAGCACAGTCTGCCCATTTCACAGAGCAGCTGGTCGCAGAAATGGGTCATGAGGAAGGTGTTGGGAGAAGTCAACCACAGCATCGGAGCCAGCAAAGAAAAGAGCAGAACTTCATTCATTGCCATAGAGTTCTCTCACCCTGATGATCTTGGCTGCCCAAAATGTAGTTCCTGGAACACAGGGGTCAGAATCCCTGGGAGTCTATTAAGAATACAGAGCTTGCAGAGCCACTGAATCTGCGTTTTCACATGGTCTCCAGGGGATTCCTAAGTACATGAATGTTTGAGGAACTATTCAAACACACTCAGGTTTAACTACAGGAAATAGGTTCCTCTCCAAGTTGGTGATATTTGAATGACTGATAAGTCATTAAACATCCTCTTAATCTCAGACACATTACAGAGGACATTTAAGGTAGCTTTTATGGCTTTTTGATTGGTGCTAGGGCTTGAACTCACAGCTTTCACATGTTAGACAAACACTAACTCAGAGCTACACTCCAGCTTTAACATCCTTTGTTCTTATCTATGAATGACTGCTCAGGAAGAGCCTTTAGACATAACATATTTCTTATTTTATTGTTTTCTTCTAGAGGTACCAAATTTGTTGTTGTTGTTGTTGTTGTTGTTTTAAGTAAATATAAATTTGCTTAATGGAGTTTGTTTTGCTTTTAATTAGACTTTTGCTTTCAGTGCTGGGGCTGGAACCCAAAGCCCCAGTCATGCCAGGCAGATGCTGGACTGTACCCACATCCGTTACACATTCTTTAGGAATACTGGCAATTGGGGGTAGATAATCTGATCAATCTAACATGTATGAAATTGTCAAAGAATAAGTAAAAGAGAGACAGAATCCTGCCAAGCCTAAGTCTAAACTTACTGCAAGCTCATGCCCACATTTCATATTTTCTTTAAAGTCTAATTTAGGTAGGGGAATACACATTCACTAATGTGTTTATCAAAATAAACACAAAAGTATACGTATAATTACATATTGCTTAGCTAAATTGAGATCTAGGTATCAATACAGATTCCATAATGCATCACACTTATTTACCATTTACTTATTTGCTATTATTTACATTTATTATTATTTATTATTTATTTACCATCACACTTATTTATTTACCTCCTTGAAAATGAGGGAATGAGGATTGCATAAGTAACTCAGCAACATGCTTGCTGTGTAAGCATGAAGACCTGAGTTTGACCCCAACACCCACGCAAAACCTCAGACATGGGAGCATGTGCTTGTAGTCCAGTACTAGAGAGGAAGAGACAGTGGATCCCTGGGGACTCGTGGGCCAGCCAGCCTACCCTAAGCAGTGGGCTCCCAGGTCTCACTGAGAGAAGCTGGCTCAAAAAAAAAAAAAACAAAAAAACAAAAAAACAAAAAAACAAAAAAACAAAAAAACAAAACAAAAAAAAAAAAACAAGATGAATAGCTCCTGAGAAATGGCACTCAAAGTTAACCTCTGCTCTGCATACACACATGCATACATGTACACCAACAGACATGCCAAGCACCATACACACACACACACACACCAAATTGAGCAGTCTTTTGATTTTTAAGTAATTTTAAACATTTCATGAAATACAAGATCATTTCAAAAAGGAAAAAAAAAAAGTCAGCCTGATGTGGTGGTGCACAGTTTTAATCCTAGCACTTGGGAGACAGAGGCAGGTAGAATGAGTTCAAGGCCAGCCTGGTCTACAGAGAGAGTTTAGCATAGCCAGGGCTACATGGAAAAAGCTTGTCTCAAACAACAACAACAACATCAAAGGACAGAAGTGTGTCCATGACATGAATTCTTATATAAATCTAGGGTCTAGAAAATGAAACAGTCTATAAGTGGGATCTCAGCCTTTTGGTGCCTTCTCTTCCTTGTTTTTACACAGTTGGGTTAGGGCTGAAGGGGTTAATCAACAGGTAATGTCCATTATAGGATAACTTACATTTCTTCACAATTTAAATATTGAAGTCCTAATGGAGAGTCCTAATGAAATTCCAATGCTTAGAGGTGGGGTCTTTAAAGGAGGCAACTAAATTCAAATACAGTCATCAGAGAGCCACTAACCCAATACAGTTTGTGTTTGTATGAGGGAATTAAAGTACAGAGGCATAGAGAGATCATGTGCTATCACAGGACAAGACCATCTGAACAAGATGTCCAAGAAGTCAGCCCTGGACGCCCTAGCCCTGGATGTCCGCCTTCCAGAACTACGAGAAAATGCTGTTCTGTTGGTTTAGCCTCTTTGTCTGTTGCTATGATGTCCCCAGCACATTAACACAGCATCTGACATGGAATATACATGATAGGTATTTATTGAAGAGAATTTATAAATGTTACATTCTAACATTCTATCCAGCTTCTAAGTCTGTCCAAAGCTGAGGCTGACTTTCCACCAGTAAAATCAGAAATATATATATATATATATATATATATATATATATATATATATATATATGTATATATGTATAAAATGAGATAACACATGCATAAAAGATACAATACAGAATAGCCAAGTGCCTTCTCCTTACCTGACGTATTGTAAAGCCTGTCTGCAGCTGAAGCACCCTGTGTCCCTGTGTTCTGGCCCTCAGCTGTGCGTCCCTTGCTCCCTCTCTGACCGAATCAGCTTATCACTCTCATGAAACATTTGGTTATGCATCTTCCTGGCCTGAGGTTTTAGCAATATGCTATTTTTACAAGACAGCATGTGCTGCTTTTATTTCAAGTCTTCCATTTATATCCAAGGATGCTCATCCACAGCCACTAAATACAGTAGTTAATTTCAAAATTATTACTTATTGTGAACATTATTTATTCATTCTTTGGGTAATGGACATTCAGTTTGTTTACAACTTTATTTCGCTACTCTCAGTTACACTGTTAAGAGCATCTGTGTACATGCTTCATAAACATGTGAGAGTTTTTTAGAGCATGAAATTTCTCTCACGGCCACACACAGAGAGCACTGAGAAAGCTGACAGCTGAAGCTGCTCAGAGGCAGTAGGGGCCCAGGGGCTCCAGGTGCCCAAGCCCTACATGGCCACTCCTGGGTTAACAGTATGGGAGGGATGCTCTCCTGTACAAGAGTACCAAGGGGGAAATTTTTGAACCCACAAGCACAAGGGTTTTAGGTTTCACTAGCTCTTAAAGATAATTCCACATTTCTATTTTAAAAGCTCTGATTTTTACTCTTGCTTTGGTAACCTATGAATTCTTGTCTCACACTGTCTCTGACCAACACTTGGTATTGTCAGGCATTTGAAGTTTTGCCAACTTCATAGAGGAGAAGTTCTCTATTTTAGTTTTAATTTGCTTCTTCAGGTTCCTATTGAGTATCTTTCATGTTTATCGGGTATTTTCACGTTTATCGGGCATTTTCACGTTTATTGGTTATTTATTTTACATTCAGTGAATTTTCCCTTGTGATATTTTTATGAAGAAAATATTCCTTACTCTAGACAATTGTATTTTTTTTTCTTTTCTATGTTGGTTAGGAACTTTCCTAAACAAAAGCACATTTTATATTCTATATTCTATATTTTACATTCTACATTCTACATTCTGCATTCTATATTCTATGTTCTATATCCTACATTCTATATTAGAATAAATTACAAACCACCATAGACCACAGTCTATATTTTAAAAACTACTCATTTGTGCAATGGTCTAGAACTTGTTAAAAGATAGAAGAGAGAGCTAGTGGGATGGCTCAGCAGGTAAGAGCACTGACTGCTCTTCCGAAGGTCCTGAGTTTGGACCCCAGCAACCACATGGTGGCTCACAACCATCCGTGATGAGACCTGATGCCCTTTTCTGGTGCATCTGAAGACAGCTACAGTGAATTATGCCGGAGCGAGCGGGGCTGGAGCAAGCAGAGCCGTCCTGAGTTCAATTCCCAATAGCAACATGATGGCTCACAGCCATCTGTACAGCTACAGTGTATTCATACACATAAGATAAATAAGTAAATATTAAACAACAACAACATAAGATAGAAGAGAGATCAGGAGTTGCATTTATAACAAACCTGGCTCCATTTAAAGTAAAACGGTCACCACTAGGTCATTTCACCTTGGGAGTACAATATTGTACCTAACTGAATTTTCTGTTACCTGAGTCTCTGCGTAGGTTGCATGTGGCTTCTGTAAACAAGAATGGTAGTAGTTCCCAAACAGAAACACACATCTTCTTTGGTAGCCTCAAAATTTTATAAATAATAAACTTACTTGTAATCATCAGGATGAGTTTGGAAAAATTAAAAGGTCTTGCATAGGATTCATGTTATAAAGCTAATCCTAATTAACCACCTCTAGGTCTATAGAGACCAATGTACCCCGAAAGCTGGAACCACTGAAATGATTGATGTGTAGAAAGAATTCTTCATGCAGTTTGGTTTTTTGTTTTGTTTTTGTTTTTGTTTTTGTTTTTTGAGACACGGGTCTCACTAGGTAGCTCTAGCTATCCTGAAACTTATTATGTAGAACAGCCCGGCTTTGAACTCACAGAGATCTTGCTGGCCTCTGCCTAGCAAGAGCTGGGATTAAAGATATGCATCACCCAGCTGGCTGGGCAAATACATTTAAACTGATGATTTAAAGCGGTTAAATGTTCTGATCCATGGTGGATTAAAGCAGAGGTGGTACCCAGCTTTAATCCCAGCACTCAGGAGGCAGAAGCAGACCTCTGTGAGTCCAAGGCCAACCTGGTGGACAGAGTGAGTTCCAAAACAGCTAGGGCTACACAGAGAAACCCTGTCTCAAAAAACCAACCAACAAAAACCCAAAACAAAACAAAACAAACAAACAAAACAAAAGCTCTTGTTGCCATGTGAAGCCGCCCAGGAGGAAGACAGGAACCTGGAAAAGAGAGGGTTCGAAATTCGGGAGAAATAAAGGAACCAAGTCATGTATCTAGTCTGATCAATTTTCAAACTTTACTGAGGGAATCAGGTATATATACGAATTACAAAAAAATGAAAGCAAGTCTCTAGGTTCCATGATATTTGCATAATGTCAACACTGCAGTAAGTGTCTGGCGCTAGTGTCTCAGTAACTCTTAAGCCTTCAGACTGTGGGCATTCTCGCTGCTGCTTCAAAGAGAGGTGACAGTCCAAAGAGAGCCTTTGTTTGGCTCCCCAGGTGGGAGTGCAGCTTACAGGCAGAGACTGGCAGTGTGTGGGATGACTTCCATGGCTAATGGAGGAGGTTACAGTTCAATATTGAATCAAACAGTTATAAAAAGTTTATGAATTGTTTGGCTTGATTTGATTTGTTTGATCAGACACTAAGATTTTGTGATAATTTCAAGCAAAAATTTCCTAAACTTTGCCTTCATTTAAAAAAAATACATATGCTGGCTAGTGTGATGGCTACTCTTTGTTCTCAAATTGACTACATCTGGAATGACCCAAACCCCAAACGACTTGGCACGTCTGTGGGTCATTTTTTCTTAATCATTTGAAATGGGAGGATCCCCTTTTAATCCAGATCTTTGAGGTGGGAAAACCGACCTCTAGCCTGGGCCAGCCTGTTGGCAGCCAGGGCACAAAAGGGCACAAAAGAAGGAAGCTTCTCTCTTTGTCTGCTTGCTCTCACCCCTAATACTGAGTCCATTCCTTCACTGGCATACACTGAAGACCAGCTGACACATGAGCCTTGGGGACTGAACAACTACTGGATTATTATTTCATTGATAGATGGCCATAGTTAGCGTAGCTGGACCACAGCCGGAAAGTCATTCTAGTAAATGCGTGTGTGTGTGTGTGTGTGTGTGTGTGTGTGTGTGTGTGTTGTGTATTCAGAGTTCTACCCTTGCCAGCAAGGTGAGGGCCAGCAGGCAGAGCAAGAGCTTCCTTCTTCCCTGTCCATATATATATATATATATATATATATATATATATACACACATATGTATGTATGTATGTATGTATATGTGTATATATTAAGAGAGAGAAATTCATTCTATAAGTTCTGTTACTCTAGAGAATATAGAGATCCAAGCAACTTCAGTTCCATCAAATTTCATCTTTACTTCTCTTCTTATCCAGGGCTTGAGGAAAATGTGTTTACATGAAGCAACAAGGACGGTAAATTTGAGAATTAATGATTAAATGTAACTAAGAACTTTCATATTTTATTGTAATTATATTATACTATATGGAACTTATCTACATAGCTTTTGTTTTATATTGAAGCCTTGAGTTCTTGTGGAGAGAGAAGCCATGATTTAAATAAAAATAGAGACTTAAATGTCCAAATAGTACACACTTTGGGAAAAAGCTAAAGTACATGAAATTATTTTGATAACTATCACTATTTATTTAATTTACACACTTAGGAACAAGTCTAAATCAAATGTTCAGATATAAATATTACATTTTAACTTCCTGTTTTATTTCACTAAAGCAACAGTTTTTGGAAACCAGTGAAAATATTTTTTTTTTTTCCAAAACTGAGTCTGGCTGGCCTGGAACTTGCTCTATAGACCAGGCTGGCTTCAAACTCAGAGATCCACCTGCCTCTGCCTCCCAAGTGCTGGGTCTAAATGCATATACCTCTATGTGTGACGTAAAAATAAATGTCTCCTCAAGTAGTGGTAGCACACACCTTTAATCCCAGCACTTGGGAGGCAGAGGCAGGCAGATTTCTGAGTTCAAGGCCAGCCTGGTCTACAGAGTGAGTTCCAGGACAGCCAGGGCTACACAGAGAAACCCTGACTTGAAAAAACAAAACAAAACAAAAAAGAATGCCATGATTTACTTTTAAATATAATGTATTTATTATATTTATCAGTTTACTTACACAATAAAAAATAAGGTGCTTCATATTGCCTTCCAAATATGCTTGCTCCTGCCTGGGTTTATTCTGGATGAGTCGCCAAGCATTTCAGTCTTATTTTTAGAAATACAGGGATAGAGAAGTCCTTACTACAGAGACATTTAAAATAACTTGTGTGGTTTTTTTTCAGGAAGGGGGGATGTTGTGGAATGTCTGGGCCATCACAGTACCTATTACATAGGTAACAATTTGTTCAAAATGCTTATGGCTACAGTTATTTTCATTCAACTATAAAGTAACACTGTCACTGGCCTCCATGGAATTTTATGGGAAGTGGAATTAGTGAACTTTGTCAAAGTTCCTCTTTTTCAAAAAGTCATAGCTGTCTGAATATAAATAACTAAAAGGACTCTTTCCGCTCATCTCTTACAATTGTAATCTGACAAGGCACCATTTCAAGGACAATCATTTTCCTACTCCTGTCCCTTGTTTGTTTTGTTTTGTTTTTTGAGACAGGGTTTCTCTCTGTAACAGAGTCCTGGCTGTCCTAGAACTCACTCTGTAGACCAGGCTGGCCTCAAACTCAGACATCTGCCTGCCTCTGCCTCCTGAGAGCTGGGACAAAAGGCGTGTGCCACCACTGCTGACTTGTTCTTTTTAAAATATAGAAAGTAGAAAAAAAATATGTCATACTATATTGCAGTACAGGTAAGGAAAAAGAATCCAAGCGACATGGGAGATGGTGATTGTTCAGATACCAGAAACTTGCTAATTTGTGGGTAAACTTTATTTTCTTTGTTGATTCAATGTTTTCTATAATATATGAACTTTTTATTGATAAAAAAGAAAAGAAAGTCTCAAAAATAGTAACATGCCCAAAGGGAAGTTTTACTTACTTCACTGGAAAACTGAAAAGAACACATTTTCACAATTTTAGAAGTAGCAATATCTGTATTTCAAGTGACTTCTAGTCTTCCTCAAAGGATTTGGAAAATTCATATAACTTGCATAACCTGATTAAGTTCTTTTACTCTAGTTAACCGCATATTTCTTAAAGTATATTGGAAGAACTAGTATTTAGTGGTCCTATGTTGATTTTAAATTAATTTTTAAATTAGCATTCATAATGAGTTTCATAATGGCATTTATACACATTACAGTTATATCTCATTCTAATTTGTTCCCCTTCTTCCTGCCTCCAGCCCCTCTATCCCTCACCCCACGGTCCCCAAAGTTCCCTGGTTCCCTTCCTCTATCTACTAAATAGTCCTTCTGTTTTGTGCTCCTTATATTCATTCCCTTGTATTCCAATACTCTGTCTATCCGGGTCCCCCTCTTTTAAAATCTCTTCCTCCGGTGATCTCCTTTCCAGTTTCGTATCTCACACACGTCATTATACTGGTGTAAATGTTTGAAACACTAATAGTCAATGATTTGTTGCAGTTATTTGTCTTCCTGGTTTTACAGTTCTCCTTTGTAAGGTGAGACACAAAACACCTTGATCAGAAGTGTGGTACTAGACCTGTGTGATCTGTTGAGCTTTTTGGAAACTGAAGCTTTAAGATCCATTTTATTGCTAATCATTCACTGCTTCTTAGATAAAAAAAAAAAAAAAAAAAAAAAAAAAAAAAAAAAAAAATCCTTTTAATTTTAAAACTAAAACAAACCCCCACCCAATAAAAAACCCCCCCCCCCCCCCCTCCCCGGGGCCCCAAGACAACCTTCTTT
>JADRCD010105794.1:0-13636 GCA_019843815.1 Montemys delectorum | reverse complement strand
TCATTTTTTGTTTTTTTGATTTTTTTGGAAATGAAAGTTTAAAAACCAATTTTTTTCTTATTATTCACTTTTTTTTAAAAAAAAAAAAAAAAAAAAAAAAAAAAAAAAAAAATGTGTTTCCCTTTAAATTCTCAAGCTAACTCCAGCCCCAATGAATTAACTGCCCCAGCCCATTTCAGGGCCCCTGGAAACCCTGCTTCCCTGCCAGCCAGCGAAAGCACTTAGGCTCGCAGTCCCTGTGGTCCTGAGTAGGGGGCCGGTGGAAGCTCCGCGCCTTCCTGGGGTCTCTAAGGTCTCTCGTACAACATTCCCAAATAGCGTGCCCGTTGTTCATTTATTCAACAACCATGCGATGGATTTCAGCTCCCCTTCTCTCTTTAGCAAACCCAGCTGAATCTCATTCTACGACCTACCAAATACAAAATGCCGTCCCATGATGCTACTTTGGATACTTCTGAAAAAAGGTCTCCTTCTGTCACCTAGCCTGGGTTATCAGAGAACCTGCCATGCAGTACAGACTTGTTTCGAACCTAGGATCCCGCTGCCCCAGCCTGCCCAGTGATACGATGGCAAGCGCGGGCTCCCACGAGGGTCTCCAGAAAAGATGCTCAGCAGACAGTAACCATAACCACGCTCCATGGTTCCTCTGTCCGAGACAGCTGTCTCCCGCGGCGCTCCAAGCGCTCCCTACGCAGGACCAGAAGCCAGCACAGCGCCTGGATGAGGGAACAGGTTGCCTTCCATTCCTCAGCGAGGTGCGTCGGGAACCGCACCGGCGCTTAGCTGCAGAGTCCGTCCGGGACTCCACGGAGGAACTACAATTCCCAGTATCGGAGCTACCCGGACTCCCGGAAGCGGAGGCTTTACCGACCGGAAGCAGCTGAGACCAAGCAGGCCTGCGGTTAATTCAGCTAGGAAAGTGGGTGGGAAGGGCTGTGGGGCACCTGTCAATTCGCCACCATGAACGTAGTCTTTGCTGTGAAGCAGTATATTTCCAAAATGATAGAGGACAGCGGGCCCGGCATGAAGGTACTTCTCATGGATAAAGAAACGGTGAGTTCGCTTTTGCTCACAATTAGAAAGGAAGCTCTCCCTCCCTTAGAGAGGTGGTGCCGACCCCCTGTAGCACTTAGCATTTCACCAATGACTATGGTCAGTTTTATCTGGCACTGGAAAAGTTGAATAGAGCTTTCCCGGTGGGTGTGCAGTCTAACCGGCTCTAACCAGTGCCTAGAGACTTCTTATGCCTGAAAGAGTGTCTGCCAAGAAGTTGTTATTGATGACACGGGGAGTTCTTTAGGGTGGCCCTGACATTTCACTCAACGTTGTTTTTAAAAGTAAATTGTTGGAGCTCAAGCTAAAATGACAAGTTTTTTTTTGTTGTTGGAGAAAATCCTCTTTAGACGTTTCTGAGTTGTTTGTGTTCAGGCAGAGTAGTAGGTTTTCATTCTAACACATTACAGATATTTAGTTTTTGGATATTTAGTAAATATTATTCTGTATATTAGAATTTAAATTTAAATTACCTAGTCAAGTATTAATGACAAAAAGGCCTAACTATTGATGCATGTTTGTATCAGTCCAGACTAGTATAACCTTAGTTGGTTCTTTTGCTTTACAGACTGGTATAGTGAGCATGGTCTACACGCAGTCAGAGATTCTTCAGAAGGAAGTATACCTCTTCGAACGAATTGATTCTCAAAATCGAGAGACCATGAAACACCTAAAAGCAATTTGTTTCCTTCGACCTACAAAGGTACTACACAAACTGAGCTGCCATCTCTGCGGGCAAATGCAGAGAGTACTGATCCGAAAACGTTAAGAAGGCAAAATAAATTTATGTTACCATCATTTGTGGCATCATAGTTATCCTGTTTTGTCAGAGTTGTGACCTTTCTTCCTCTCCTCTCCATGCCTCAGTTCACCCCTCACAGCCAGGTTTTCCTTCTAGATGTCTTTTAGATTAATAGCTATTCATTCCCGAAGCCACTAACTCTGGGAACCTAGGTCACTTTAGTACTGACTTGACCTCGGTACCTAGCTAGTGCTGAACACCATCTCTATCCTACGGCTCTTACTATCATGAACCTTTCTCATTTTATTTCCATCTGTCCTCAGGAACAAATCTGTCTTTATCATAAAAAACAATGAGAGATCACTCAGTGATTGCTATAGTGGCTCAGTCTGACTCCTTCAGTTAAACCCAGTGGCCTCGCATAAAAAGGCCCTCCTTTAACCAGTTTGGTCTTTCTTTACATATTTAACCTTCCTGTGCTCCAATTCTAGTCCTGAATTATAGCCAACTGGGCCTTTTTGTTATCATTCCTCTACATATTTATTCCTGTCCTTTATCTGTTCACTTCCTCTAAAAATTCATACGCCATTTTGTAGCTTTTGTACATTAACTTGCAAAGCTGGCTTCGGTGCCATCTTTATACTAAAACTCTATAGCTGGGGTGGGGGTGGGGTGTGCCAAAGGCTGCACATGGAGGTTAGAGAACACCTTGCAGGAGCTGGTTCTCCCCTCCCTTCTGAGTCTCAGGACTTAAACTCATATAGTCAGGCTTAACCACTGAGCCATCTCATCTCTCTGACACCCTTGTTTGTTTTAAACAAACAAATAAAACCTTTTCTACTTCTTATTTTTTAGTATTCTATCTTTTTGGTTTGGGTTTTGTTTTGAAACAGGCCTAGCTGACCTGGGACTCATGCTAAAAATCAGGCTGGCCACAAGTTTGTGGCAATCCTGCCTCTGCCATGGAGTGTTAGTATTGTAAGTGTCTGCCACTATGCCTGGCTCTATTTCCTCTCGCCCCACGTTCATGTTTGTCAACTCCAGTGTGCCTTTATCGTGCATGTGCATTGTGCACTTTGCCAAATGCAAACCCGATTTTGTCACACTGCTTGAAATCACTGAATGACTGCTCGTTTCAATGGTAAAAACAGATCCCTTCCTTGTTGACTGCAGAGTGCAGCATAGGTCCAGTTGCTATCACTGTTTGAGCCTCTTTGCCCGTCTGCACCGCTACACTAGCCCTCAGTCCACTTACATTCTCACGTTTCACCGGGCCATGTGGCCTTTGCATGGCCTCCTCCCTCTGCCTAGAACTTCTTTACTTCATCAAGCAAATCTTCCCAGGGCTTACTGGACATTCAGACATCTCTCTTATAAACAGCAGCACCTTCCTCTCTGTTACTGGTCACAGTTGAAAGTGTTTGTTCTTCCACAGGGTTTCCCTATGTAGTCCTGGCTGGCTGCAATTTTGTGATATTTCCCCACCACCCTGCCTCTGCCTCCTGAGTTCTAGGATCACAGGCATGTGATACTTTTTTGTTTTGTTTTGTTTTGTTGTTTTGTTTTTCGAGACAGGGTTTCTCTGTATAGCCCTGGCTGTCCTGGAACTCATGCTGTAGACCAGGCTGGCTTCCAACTCAGAAATCCACCTGCCTCTGCCTCCCAAGTGCTGGGATCAAAGGTGTGCGCCGCCATTGCCAGGCACATGTGATACTTATTTGACCAAAATACATGGGTTTTGTGATTGATACCTAGCCCACCTGCCACAGTAAGCTCCATGATAGCAGAAATTGTATCTGGTTGTCCATCCCACTCTGTTCCCACAGTGCATGCTACACAAAAGATGCTTAAGATGCTTAAGAAATAGTTACTAAATTAATGTGGGGTGTTTTTCACACTTGTAGCTTTCAGACCTGAAATTTTGGTCATCAAGAGGGATCTTAGAGATGACTTAGTTCATTATTGTATTTTTGACCTTTTAACCTGGTCTTATAAAGAAGGAATGTTAGACTTAGATTAATTGTTAAAAACAGTCCTTAATATTATAAAGTGAGCTTGACATGGTAGCACATGCCTACGATTCCAGCACTTGGGAAGTAGAGGCAAGAGCAGCTGAAGTTCAGAGTCATCCTTAGAGACATAGTACGTCTAAGGCCCATTCAAACGGCAACAAAAGTGGGCTGGAGAATGGCTCAGTAGCCAGGGTCACTTGCTACATAATTGTGAGAACTAAAGTTTAGATCCCAGCCCCACATAACTAGCTGGGCATCCCCATATACTTTTAACCCCAGGTCCAAGGGGAGTGGAGACCAGATCTCTGGGACTTGCTGGCTTCCAGCCTAGCCAAGAAATGGAAGCCCTAGGCTCAGGGAGAGACTCTGCCTCAAATGAATAGGCAGAAAGTGATAGAAAAGGACACCCAGCACCCTTTTCTGGCCTCCCAGTACATGCACCACCCCCCACACACAAACACATGCTTACACAGATACACATGCAAATAAATATATTTCTTATAACATAATATACATGCTTATAAAGATAATTTTTCAGTAGTTTAAATAATAACCTAATGACTCCCCCACCCCCATTGAATAGGCGTGGTAGTTTCTGTTCGTTTGCTTGCTTGCTGTCAGACAGGGTCTGGCTGTGTCATCCAGGCTGACTTCAGACCCACATCCTCTTGGTTTCTACTTTGTGAGTGCTGGGATTTGTGCACAACACCATCCCCAGTCACAGTGTGCATTGCTTAAAACTATTTTTAATATTAATGGCATGATTTAAACAAATTTTGAAATGTTTAGTTTAAAATATATTAACAGTGACACAATCAAGCAGTAGAGCCTTTTTTTGTCCCCACAAATTTTAGTTTTAAGATCTGGTTTAATTTGAAATTTAACCATGTATTCTGGTATCAAAAAACCAGATCAATTGTTCGTTAGAATAGTCTGTGGTTAGAATTCTCATGTTTCAACTGGATAAAAAGAACTGGGCAGAAGAGCTGTCTCATCAGTTAAGACTATGCACTGCTCTTACAGAGGACTCAAGTTTGATTCCTGGCACTTTGTGTTGGGCAGCTCACAACCACCTGTAACTTGAGCCCAAGTGGAGTCTGATGCCTCTGTCCTCCACTGGCAACTCTGTGTGTGCGCAGACACACATACACACACAAACACACACTCACACAATTAAAAAATTAAATCTTAAATGGACTGATGTTTTTTTACTTCTTTTTTTATTTACTTTAAAATAATGTAATTATAAAAGGTATCTCAGACTAATACTAACTATACTTCACGAATATTGTAGTTGTGAGCTCTTAAACTTCAATAAGTTAAAAGCCAAAGTAAATATACTTAACTATATTTTCTCTTGTTTTTAAAGAACTACGCACATTTTGGTGTTCTAAGTAAGAAATTGGGCAAATTGGGCTCTCTCTCTCTCTCTCTCTCTCTCTCTCTCTCTCTCTTTCTCTCCCTCTCTCCCTTCTCTCTTTCCACTACTACTGCCCCCTCTTTCCCTCTCAATTAAACATCTTACACATGGAAAAAAAAAAAGAAATTGGATCAGATGAATACAATTTATTGATAAGCAGCTTGATGCAGATTTGCAGTTAGTAGCAATTTTATGTTATATTTCAACATGTATCCTTTAGTTTCACATTAATTTAACCAAGATAATACAAACAATATTTAGCATACTTATATATATGAAATTGTATTCAAGATTCTGATTAATGTACTTTTTTATTTGCAGCCTTCATTACCCACTTGATCTCAGTACACTGTTAGGCACGTGTACTGGCTAGTTTTGTGTGTCAACTTGACACAGGCTGGAGTTATCACAGAGAAGAGAGCTTCAGTTGGGGAAGTGCCTCCATGAGATCCAGCTGTGGGGCATTTTCTCAATTAGTGACCAAGGGGGTAGGGCCCCTTGTGGGTGGTGCCATCTCTGGGCTGGAAGTCTTGAGTTCTATAAGAGAGCAGGCTGAGCAAGCCAAGAAAAGCAAGCCAGTAAGGAACATCTCTCCATGGCCTCTGCATCAGCTCCTGCTTCTGACCTGCTTGAGTTCCAGTCCTGACTTCCTCTGGTGATCAACAGCCATGTAGAAGTAAGCTGAATAAACTCCTCCCCAACTTTCTTCTTGGTCATAATGTTTGTGCAGGAATAGAAACCCTGACTAAGACAAATTGGTACCAGAAGTGGGGTATTCCTGTGACAACCTGACCATGTTTTGGGGAGGACTGTGGAAGGACTTTGAAACTTTGAGCTAGAAGAGGCACTATTTGTTAAGAACTCTGTGAAATGTCTGTGGGAGCTTAGAAGATCATGTTGAGAACAGTGCAGAGATGGAGGCCTGGCTTGTGAAATTTCAGAGGGAAGATTAAAGACTCTTATCAGGGCCATGTTGTTTTGACTGTGAAGATTCTGTGGTTCTGGTTAGCTGGGGCTGAAGTATCAGCTGTGATTAACAAGATACCAGAACTACTAAAGAGAGAACTTTGCATTACTGGGACTATTGATGCTGGTTAGCTGGAGCTAAGAAATTAGCGGTGATTAAGAAGAGACCAGCATCATTGAGGTGACATCTTCTGGGAAGTGTTTTCTGAGAGCACTAAGAGGTTGTGTTCCAGAGATAGCCAATGTTGTACCTTGTGCTGCAGCAGGACTTGATAATGTGTAAGAATCACCCAGGTGGTACTGGTTTTGACAGCACGAAGGGGTCATGGAGAGCAGCTGAGGCTCGGCACAGTGAGAGGCCATGGAAGGCCATTGGTGAAGGTGCAGCCTCAGTTTATAATTGATGGCCCAGGACTGAAGGTGTCATGCAAAGGAGCTGAGACTTGGCACCACTGTAAAGACAGTCTATGAGAGGCCATTGGTAAAGCCTGGTTACAGCATTGTTTTGGGAATGCCAGTACCATGCAATGACCACCAAGGACAGCAGCAGCAGTGGAGTATAGGCATCTGGAGCCCAGAAGACAAAATGTGTGTTACAAAGGGCAGAGTTAGAGAAGTGACCAAAGCCCTTAGAGGAGCCCAAAATATCGTGAGTTGGATCCCAGACACTAGTTTTGCTTTTGATTGTGACTGTGCCCTGATATTTTTCCCTCTTGAAGGAAGAATGTATTTTAGTGGAGCCCACAGTTAAGAGACTTTAAATTTTAAAAGATATTAGTCATTCTAAATTGATTGAACTTTTAATATGTAAAGACTGTGGGACTTTAGATCTTGGGGATGAATAAGAACATAAGGGTTAAGGCTTAATAGTGATGTGTTTGTGTGTCAAGTTGACAAGGGGTCAATTGTACTGGCTGGTTTTGTGTGTCAACTTGACACAGGCTGGAGCTATCACAGAGAAGGGAGCTTCAGTTGGGGAAGTGCCTCCATGAGATCCAGCTGTGGAGCATTTTCTCAATTAGTGATCAAGGGGGTAGGGCCCCTTGTGGGTGGTGCCATCTCTGGGCTGGAAGTCTTGGGTTCTATAAGAGAGCAGGCTGAGCAAGCCAGGAGAAGCAAGCCAGTAAAGAACATCTCTCTATGGCCTCTGCATCAGCTCCTGCTTCCTGACCTGCTTGAGTTCCAGTCCTGACTTCCTTGGTGATAAACAGCAATGTAGAAGTGTAAGCCAAATAAACCCTTTCCTCCCCAACTTACTTCTTAGTCATGATGTTTGTGCAGGAATAGAAACCCTGACTAAGACAGCACCGTACTTACTAATTTTTAAAATTACATTTATGGAGGTTGCAGGACAGTTTTCAGGAGCCGGTTCTCTCCTCCCACCAGGTACGTGATGAGGACTCAGCTCAGGTCATCAGACGGCGCAGCAGATGCTCTTCTCTGCTGAGCCATCTTGCCAGCCCTTCCTTATCCCTTTTACTGAAGCACCTCTGCTCATGCTTTGTTTATGTGTCTTCTAGGAGAATGTGGATTATTTGATCCAGGAGCTCCGAAGACCCAAGTACAGCATATATTTTATTTGTAAGTACTGTAGTTCACGTTGCAAATCATGGATGTATGTCCCAGCTAGTCTATAATACTGAGTAACTTGTATCATCAAGTTCATTGAACTCATCACTTAAAAGCTTGTGTGTTAAAAGTCTTAAAACTATTTTGGGGACTACCGATGTAGCTCAGCTGTTAGGAAAACTGGCTGTTCTTCAAGAAGACCAGAGTTCAATGTCCAGCACCCACATGGTAGCTCACAACCACCTGTAACTTCAATTCCAGGAGATCCAGTGCCCTCTTCTGGCCTTCACAGATACTGCATATGCCTGATGCACAGACACACATGCAAGCAAAAAATACGTAAAATAAAATTGACTAAACCTTTAAAATTAGGTAATTGCCATCATCTTCTTTCTGAAATCAAAATAACGATTTCCAGTCATCAGTGATTGCTTAGATAAAAAGTTTTATTTCACTTTGAATTTTGAAGACTTATTTATTTATATATTTTATGTATCTGAGTGCACTGCAGCTGTCTTCAGTTGGGTGTAATGGGCATCAGATCCCATTATAGATGGTTGTGAGCCACCATGTGGTTGCTTGGAATTGAACTCAGGACCTCTGGAAAAGCAGTCAGGGCTCTTAAGCACTGAGCCACCTCTCCAGCCCTCACTTTGCATTTTATTTTATTTTTTATTTTGGTTTTTCGAGACAGAGTTTCTCTGCATAGCCCTGGCTGTCCTGGAACTCACTCTGTAGACCAGGCTGGCCTCGAACTCAGAAATCCACCTGCCTCTGCCTCTCAAGTGCTGGGATTAAAGGCGTGCGCCACCACCGCCCAGCTCACTTTGCATTTTAAAAGGCTGATTTATAAGCAGAAAGTTATGAGTAGCCAAACTGCATGTTTTTCCTTCATCAAAGTGTTCACTTACTCCTGTGTTTCACCTCTAAATTGAGGTATAGAAAGTACTTTATTCTGGGGGGAAGATATACGGGAGCTTATTGTATTTGTTGTTTTATATGATTTGTGAAATGACACATTGCCAAGCAGTATCTCTTGTATGCTCACATGGGAGTGTGCAAGAGGGGAAGCCTGGAAATGAACTCATTCATGCCTACTCAAGATTGATTTGGATTTTCTTCCTTTCTGCTATGGAAGTTACAGTTGTTCTCCTCCAGGGGTCACCATTGCTCTTTGTAGAATTAATAAAATCTGGTGCTGGTTCCAAAACTAGGGAGCAAACTTAGCATCCAGAAAGTAGGACACTTAGGCCTGGTGTGGTGGTGCACACCTGGAATCCCAGCACTTAGAAGCAGAGGCAGACAGATCTCCACCACCCTAGTCTACATAGTGAGTCCCAAAGCTACACAGAGAAACCTTGTCTCAAAATCAAAGAAAGTAGAAAGTCTGAGAGGTTTTCAAGCTTTGGGGGTTTAGACTGTTGTCTAAGATATACATATTTCTTTCACCACATATTACTATTTAATGATGCCAATGGTGGCACACCTTTAATCCAAGCACCTGGAGTTAGAGGCAGGTAGATTTCTCTGAGTTTGAGGCTAGCCTGGTCTACAGAGCAAGTTCTGGGACAGACAGGGCTATACAGAGAAACTCTGTCTCACAAAAACAAAAACAAGAAAAATTAATAATGCCAAAAACTAACTTTAAATAATATTTTAAACTTTATAAAGAGCTGTTTCATATTTGATTTCACTTGAACCTGTACACCATCTATCATCTAACATCTGTGTTTAGTAGTTTCTCCTAGGAACGGGTCAGCCATGAGGCCAGCTTGGCCAGATGTCTCCTGTCTCTTACCATCTAAGGCCCCCGCACTTCCCTCCACTGCCTGCAAGAGTCCTCACGATATAGGGCCTCTAAACGTTGCACTAGAACTATGAACCAATATAGACCTCTTTTCTTTTAACTTACTTAGACAGTTATATTGTACTATTGACACAGAAAACAAACTAAAGTGATACTAGTTATAAAAATGACAGAAATTCTGTGTGCCTTTTACCCAGTCTCCCCTAAAGTAGCATTTAACACAACAGTAGTGCAATGTCACAACTGGCTTAGTAACATGACAAAATCAAGCAGCATAGCCTTTCTGTCTCCACAAGAATCCCTATGTTGCCCTTTATTGACCATATCTACTTCTACTCCAACTCCAACTCCATCCTTACCCCTGGCAACTGCCTCTCTGTTCTTCTTTCTGTAACTTTTTTTTTTTTTTTTTGGTTTTCCGAGACAGGGTTTCTCTGTGTAGCCCTGGCTGTCCTGGAACTCACTCTGTAGACCAGGCTGGCCTCGAACTCAGAAATCCGCCTGCCTCTGGCTCTCAAGTGCTGGGATTAAAGGCGTGCGCCACACCGCCCAGTGGGGTTGGCTTTTTTCACTCAGCACAGTTCTCAGGTTGTTGTATGCATGAGTTACTTTCTCTTTACTTCTGAGGAGTATTCCACTGTGTTCATTAACTCACCGCTGAAGGGCATCTCACGTGTTCCAGTCTGACTGCCTGAGATGCAGCTGTTATAAACCTCTGGATGGGTTTCTGCATGAACGTGGTCTCATTTCTTTGGGGTGAATAATAGCCCATAGCACAGATGCTGGACCATTTGGTAGTGGCATGTCTAGTGTTTTCCGGAGGAACTATACCGGTTTGTGTCCCCTGCCCCACCCCCCAACATCAGGGATCTCTGCATACTTGCCATCATTTGAGCCAGTGTGGTAGATGTGAGCCTCTACCCAGCAACAGTGAGGGAATGAAGAAAGGATATACACACAGACATGTGGAAACAAGCTGGGCTCAGGTGGGCGTGTACACTGACAGAGCAGCACCAACTATACACCAACCAGGAACCTCGGCGAGTTTATTATGAACAAGGAAGGATAATGGGCCAGTGGTTTAGCTCAGTGGTTCTCAACCTTATGACTTTCCTTTGGGAAACAAATGACCCTTTCACAGGGTGGCATATCACATACTTATATTACAGCTCATAACAGTAGCAAAATTATAGTTCTGAGGTAACAATGAAAATAATTTTGAGGCTGGGGGTCAGCACAACAGGAAGAACTATATTAAAATGTTGCAGCATTTGGACATTTGAGAACCACTGATTAGCTAGTTTCCCAGGACATCTCTGTAGGAGAGAGAGCAGTCTCTAGCTGCAAACATCAGGAGGAGCAAGCTGCAGTTGCTAGTCTTCACACAAATGGCCAACAGTCTAACTCCGCCCAGAGGAAGACCTATCCACCTGAGCCTTGGGGCAAGGCTTTGCTAATTTCCTAATTTCTGAGACGTTGGTCCTTAATGTGCTCATGTCCAAGTGTAGTCATTTTAGTATTACTTTTAAACCAAATTACAAGCTACAGCCTCATTTATGCATCTATATGTATATAATATGTTTCCTTGAGTTCTGTCTGTAAGTCACTACATAATAGAAGCATTCTTTTTCTGAGTTTCTTTGCTGAAAATGGAATGGGGCCATGGAGTAAAAGACTCATTCCCTTCACACAGTGTCCCTGAACAACAAAGCATAGTAAGTCTAGAATTTATAAAGAGTGTTTGATTTGGGCTAGAAATCTACAGAGCAGGAAAAAAATTACATTAATACAAAATCCTATAAAATATCAACTACTGAAATTTGTCCAGTATAGCAACCGATCTCAGAATTTTATTTGGTTAAAGTAAACCAAATAAATTACTATTTAATAATTTTATTCATTGTAGACTTTTAGCACAATTTAACACTAAACTGGCCCGCTACTCACTTCACTGTTAATAATTTGAGGCCTGCTAAATCTCTTACTCAATAGGCCCTTCTTATTAAAGAAAACTATTTTTAAAACACTATAGAAAATGTCATGCATGTACATAAAACAGTATGATTGCGATAAATCCCAGTGTACCCAGCCACACACAGTCTTGTTTTAATATGTTCCCATCTTCTACCCACCAATATTTTTTAAATGAATCTAAGATGTCATATGAGATTTATTCACCAGTATTTCATTATGCATCTTTAATAAAGATAGATTCATGTGGTTAGAAATGAAAAGTAACTCCTATTTTCAGGAACTCAATTCAGTTGTCAGATTTCAAATCCTCTCCTGTCTGTCTGTCTATTTGTCTGTCCATCCACCCATCTACTCACCCACCCACCCACCATCATCCATTCATCCATCCATCATCTACCCACCCATCCATCCATCCATCCATCCATCCATCCGTCTCTTCATTGTTTGAGTCTGGACTAAAGTAAGGACCACACCAAGCCTCACCTGTCAATATGCTGAGTTTCCCTGATTTCCTGTAGGACCTCTTCTCCCAAGCAGCAGTTATGTTTCCCAAAGACTCCATCTTTTTGATATCATCAGCGTGGGGAGTTCTATATACTCCTTCAAGTTAAAAATGTCCCTTTATCCATGGGAGTCTGTTTTGGCAAGAATACAAAATAGGTGATTCTGTATAGTTTCCTTGGTTGTTTCTTCTAGTAATTTTTTAGTGAAATTTGTGTTTACAGGTAATTCAGTGAGGAGTTGGAAGGTGAAGTATTCTATTGTTCACATTCCATGGGGTTTTTAGATGAAAATGTTTCTTTAAAAAAACTCCCCTCATCTTAATTTTTTTTTCAATTTTTTTCAAGACAGGGTTTCTCTGTATAGCCTTGGCTGCCAGGAACTCACTCTATAGATCAGGCTGGCCTCGAACTCAGAAATCCACCTGCCTCTGCCTCCCAAGTGCTGGGATCAAAGGCGTGCGCCACTACATCCAGCTCCCCTCATCTTTTATTCAATACAACTTGTATATAAAAGAGAGGAGAAAAGTTTGCTTTACTGCCTGTGGTTACCATCTAAGGTAATTATTTGAGTTTGTAGTATCTTCTGATATCTTCAGTGATGGTCTTTTTAAAAAATAATTTAGGAATCATTTGGGTATTAATTTGGGAATTTAAACATATTTGTGCTCTTATTCCAGCCTAAAGCTATATGGCTTTGTCGTGTGCCATACTATGTGCTAAACTTAACTGGTTCCTTAGGCTTTACCACTGGCCTGTTTACATCGAATCGCAGCAAAACTGATGCCCTTTGAGTCAGTGCACTGTGTCTGTTTCAGATTTCAGTAATGTAATCAGCAAGAGTGACGTGAAGTCGCTGGCTGAAGCTGACGAGCAGGAAGTTGTGGCTGAAGTTCAGGTAAAGATGTGGTTCCTGGAGCAGCCCTGGGTTGGGCCCTGTTAAAAGATTTTAGTCTAAAAATAAGGAAGGGGCTGTCTGGCTAGACAAAATCGATGTGCACTCACCATACTAGGCTTATGTTTAGAAACTTTGCAGGAGGTTCTAAATTGGATAGAAAGAGAAGTCATGGAATCAGCAGGAGGGAGCAGAGGGGCTGATTCACTGGGGGGACTTTTCCCAGTTGGGGACGAGTCAGGTGTGCTCCTTGCCAGTTCATGATAGTCCCTGGGCCTTCCTTTGAACACCTTCATCAGTAAGACTGCGTGTGGGTGGGAGAGAAGAGGAATCAAAGGCTGAGTGAGGGTTCCTCAGGCTCTGGTGGACAGATGTAATTTGGGAACTAATAGCCAGCCTTTGTCACTAAGGTACAACTTGGAATCTCCTAATCATTTCTTTTATATGCTATATGATATATAACATTAGCATGTATACTGTCATTTTTTTCCTACTTGAATAGCTCAGTGTTCTTGAATACATTTATCATAACTATTTGATATATTTATCACATGAAAAGTACTGTATTCATAGGCAAAAATTTAAGTAATTTTGAGTTTTTCAATAAGATGTTCTAGGTGATAGAATATATGAAAAGAATGATTTATTTTTAAATCATTGTTCCACACACGAATATACTTGGCACTTAATATGGTGTA
>JADRCD010105783.1:45030-55996 GCA_019843815.1 Montemys delectorum | reverse complement strand
CCCCCCCCTCACACCTGCAAACATCCTAGCCCACAAAGACCTAGGGCCACGGGCTCAGCAAAATGCCAGGGAAGGTGTTTCCTCTGGAGCTGGACATCTGGGCCTTATGGAGATTCTACAGCCACAGGGAGATTGGGCACCCAGAACAAGTGTGTGTTCTGTGTCCTGTCTGGTCACAGGACTGGGCAGGTGGCAAGAGGAAGGTGCCGACTGTTGCACGGTGAGGGGCTGGGGTGGGCAGCGAGCGAGCTCGGCTCTGGCTCCTCACCATTCCTTGGGTCATGAGCCAGCTGTCTATGGGCTGCAGGTCAGAGTCCCCACCTCTCCCTCTCTGTTGGGCCAAGGACAGAAAAGTCCCAAAAAGAAAAGTCATACCACATATTGTAAAGGAGAAAAGTCATTGTTCAGATGTGTTCATCTGTCACACAAGAAAATGTGATCTGATGCTTCCCACCCCTGCCGTAGCATACACCCTACCTACATGCCTGGAAAAGAGAAGGAAAATTCTATCACCATACCTTTAAGTTGGATAACAAAATGTTCATGCTCACTGATCTCCAACACTGGAGGCTTCCGAACAGCTTGAGAGGTTGGACTAACAGAGTGGACAGATTAACTCTTTCCTTCTCTCTCTTTCTTTCATTTCTTCTCTATTCTTTTCTTTTTCTTTCTCTGTTTTTGTACCCTAGGCTGACCTGACATTCCTAATCCCCGTTTCAGCCCTCTGGAATTATGGTTGTTGTTACTATGCCTGGCTGAAGGGGTCAACTTTCAGAGAACTAGTCTTTTCTCTTTCTTTCTTTCCTTCTTTCTTTCTTTCTTTCTTTCTTTCTTTCTTTCTTTCTTTCTTTCTTTCTTTCTTTTTTTTGGTTTATCGAGACAGGGTTTCTCTGTATAGCCCTGGCTGTCCTGGAACTCACTCTGTAGACCAGGCTGGCCTCGAACTCAGAAATCTGCTTGCCTCTGCTTCCCGAGTGCTGGGATTAAAGGCGTGCGCCACCACCGCCCAGCTATTTTTTTTTCTTAAATTCTTGACTTGAATGCTGACTTAAGCATATTCTTCCTTGCTTTCTTATGTTTATGTGTTTGTTTATTTGTGGTGCTGCTGCTGATCCTAGAACATTGTACACACTACATAAGTGAGCCTCACCTACAGACCTTCTGCATTAAAAAACAAAACAAAACAAAACAAAAAAACTACTCATGGGCTGGAGAGATGGCTCAGTAGTTAAGAGTGTTCTTCCAGAGGTTCCTGAGTTCAATTCCCAGCAACCACACTGTGGCTCACAACCATCTGTAATGGAATCTGATACCCTCTTCTGGTGTGTCTGAAGAAAGCAACAGTGTACTCATATATATAAAATAAATAAATTATTCTTTAAAAAAAAACTTCATTTTGTATGTGCACACGTACATGCATGCCTGTGCATGCATGCCATTCTGCAGGTGGAGGTCAGAGGGTAACATGTAGGAGTCAGTTGCCTCTTCCCACCTTGTGGTTCTGAAGATGTAAGTCAAGTATAAAGTTGGCAATAAGTGCCTTTTCCTGCTGAGTCATCTCGCCAGCCCTCTCCTGCGTCTTTATAGCTAGACATAGGGTCTTATTTGCAGAGGTGTGGCTACACAACCTTCTCTTCTCTGCCTTGTTCTTGATGCCAGGACAGCATGGCCTACGAAAGGTCAAGGCAGGCTGCAGAAGTGTTTCATACACAGATACACACATGACTGTCCCATGTCCTGCCAGTCTTTCCTGCTGAAGCCAGTCCTTGCCCCAGTAACAACAGGAACAGCAATCTGCCTACTATCATTGGTAAATCTGCTGAAATCAGCAAGACCTTTGCAAACAAGGAGCCAGGCCAAGCCATGCATTCAAAGGCTGATGGGTGAGAAACAACAGACCACGTCTCCTGGACTTGGACCCAGGCCTGGGCACTGATAATGGCCTGGGTTGGAGCAGGACACGTGCTGGCATGGTGGGGTGGAGAGCAAAGAGCCTGCCGGAGGACAAGGCTGCTTCAGATTGAGGTGAGCCAGGAGGAAGGGTCATCCTCTTCTTTACTAGGCAGTGTACTGGCAGGACCCTGGCCTAGCTCTTTAATTCTCTTGCTGGGTTCAATGCAGAGATAGTCTAAGTAATGGGAGAAAGAACGGAGACTACTGTGTAAGATGGTCAATGTCACAGTAGGCCACCAACGTGCAAAAGCAGGATGCTGAGATCAAGGAAGCAAGAGGGCTCTTCTGCACCTCCTGGCAGCCACTGTAGAGGTGCATACGCCAGGAAGGGAGTCCCTACCCTCAAGACCAAACCTTTCCATTATGCCAGTGATAATGTGCTGTCCCCATCAGTCACTTTACACAGGGACCACAGGAGGCTAAGATCTGGCTGCAGGAAGCAGAGGGCCTTTCCTTGTCCAGTGTGTATGTGGGCAGAATCCCCTTTCATTCCAGCCCAGGGGGTCCTGGGAGCCCTCTTCTTCCTTGCCAGGTAGACGGGCATGCATTCCCATACATTTCCTGGGCAGACTCAAAAGAGAAATAACTGTGTATAAAGTGCACAGGGTCTTCTCCCCTGGGATCTGACTGTTCACAGGAACTGGCTGTGGTCTGGGGCTAACACAAATTTCATCCTTTATTTCAAAACCTCCTGACTCTTGGCTTGACTCTTTCCAGGCCCAGAGTGTAACAGGACACTATCCAAGCCACCTCATAGACAAGTTCTGACCCTCAACTGCCTTCTCCTGGAATTGGTACCACTTTGATCCGCCAGTAGTGAGGTGGCTCAGGTTAGCATTTACTTTCCTTGTGAGGATCAATATTTTATCAGTGCACTCACTACCCACCACCCAGAGGTGCTCTGTGGTGTCTTCCCTAGGCTGTCTCTGTCATCTTCTGCTGAATTATCCAGCCAACTTTCCCAAACTGCCTGTCTTCATCTCCTTATCTCCAGAAGACTGTTGGCAACACACAGGCTTGAAGACCTACCATTTCTGAGCTCTGTTTCCGACTGTCTAGTGCAGCAGCGAGTCCTCCAACAGCCTGGGGATCCTCATAGGTGACCCTGAAGAAAAGCAGTGCAATGAGTTCTCTCCTGGTGGGTGCAGAGTTGTGCTGTGTAATTTTTTCCTATCTCATGGTGCTTGCCTCAGGTGTGATCTTGGCCTGCAGCAGAGGCTAAGGACTCCTGCTGTCTGCCTTCAGCAGATGAGGTGTGGAGGTAAGTTTTGGCACCAGCTCATGCCTACAGTCAGTCCTCTAAGACCTGGGATTCCATACTTTTCAAAATCCCTGCCTTGAGTAACAATAGAAAGCTCAAAAGAAAGACATCAGAAGAGTTCTGGAAGTCCTCAAAGGAAGGAGCTTCAGAAGGCAAAGTAATTATGTTACAAGCACCACTGGGCTGAGTGGATGGTGCACAACTTCCAGACGCAGGGGCTGTCCACTGTGGAATCAGGACCCCCATTTGTGTATGGCTTGTCTTGACCAAACAGCTTGGAGAAGCCTCTGCCCTGAAGATTTTTGGTTTTTTGTTTTTCCTTCAACAGGTTGTATGCTGGGAGTAGGTCTGGTTGCCTGCTTTGGGAAGAGGGGCTGAATGAGGCAGCCATATTTAGGGAAGTAGGATTTCTCCTCAGCCCTGAGAGGGCTGTAGAAAAGAAAAAACAATCTGTGACTAACAGAACAGACAACCCTGGAGCAGAGGTGAGGGCATTCATTCAGTTTTAGCAGTTAACGAGTCCTCACTGTGTTATTTTTATGTTTCTAGTGGTCTTAAATCTGGTAAAGAAAGGGCTGCTTCTCCTTTTAAAGCGACCGAGCTCGACAATCCCCCTCACCCACTAGTGTCTGCAGAAAGCCACTGGAAAGAGCCCCACATACGTCTTTCGCTGTTCAGCCAAGGAGTTTCCTCTGGTCTGGGCAAACATGTCAAAACCATCTTGTGGCTTGCACTGCTGAAGTGAACTGAGGGTGCCACTGACACTCTCTGTCCCCAAGTCTGTGACAACAAAACAAGAAGCAGAAGACAACAAATGCAGGTTGTATAAAAAGCTGGTAAAACTGGTTTGTTTGTTTGTTTGTTTGTTTTTGTTTTGTCAAGACAGAGTTTCTCTGTATAGCCTTGGCTGTCCTGGAACTCACTCTGTAGACCAGGCTGGCCTCAAACTCAGAAATCCAACTGCCTCTGCCTCCCAAGTGCTGGGATTAAAGGTGTGCACCACCACTGCCCAGCTGGTAAAACTGTTTTATTATTGTATTATTACCATTGACTGGCTGTCTGTCTCTGAGTGTCTGTGTGTCTGTAGGCATGCAACTCATGAGACTTGCATGCCAAGTATCTTTATCCACTGAGCCATCATCTTGTTGGCCCTAAAATATGAGTTTTTGATGGAGGGCCCCCAAAAGTCAAGATGATAGTCTAGTGGGTTACGACACTGTGGTGAGAAGGTGCCCTCAGCTCCCACTACAGCATACACAAGAACCAGGGCAAGCGAGGAGGGAGACAGACTTTGCCCTGAATCTGAAACTGCTAAGGAGGGAGACGTGTCGAGGACAGAAGAGAGACTTCTGGTGGTGAGAGGATGAGCAGGGCGAGCATGCCTGCAGCTTCCTCAGGCCCCGCCACGCCCACTCAGACACAGAGTCTTAGGGTCTGAGCCACTCTAACTTGGAAGCTACACCCTAGGTACTCAGAGCCAGAGCTCTAATATATCAGGTGAAATCAACAAGGTCCTCAGCCCCAGGAGCTCATACATAACTAAAGAGTTAGGAGGACCAAACCCTGTAGTGTTTGGCTTCAGACTCGGCAAGAGGCTCAGGTGGGTCCTTCAAGATTCGTAGAAGTATGCTGTAGGAGAAGGGAAAAGATAGACAAACACCAGGGATGGGGAGCCAGGCATTGAAGTGTCAGCCCTTGAGAGGGATGTATGACTGAAGAGGGGAAGAGCTGAAAACTCAAGTAAAGCATCAGATGGAAAAGCAGCGGGACACTTTGAACTTTAGGTACTAAATGTGGTGGCTTACACTTGGACCCCCAGCACCTGAGAGGCTGAGACAGGAGGTTTGCTGTGAACTCAAGATCAGCCTAGGCTACATATTGAGTTCCAGGCAGGCTATTTAAAAAGCCAGGCCAATATAGGGCCAGTGAGATGGCTCAGCAAATAAAAAGACTTGCCACCAAGTGGATGTTCTGCATTTAATCCTTAAAACCTATATGGTAGAAGGAAAGAACCAATTCCCACAAGTTGTCCTTTTATCTCCACATGTGCACATACACAAACTATCTCTCTCATACATACTCACATACTAAATACATAAATCATTATAATTTGAATCTAAAGCTATACATACATATATGTGAAACATATATAAATACATGTCATCGGCTAGACAGACTGACGGGACAGACATCTACTCTACCTTAGATATATGGCTGCAGAGAAGACTAAGATGCCAAAAGTATAACAACTGACAGGCCACTGAGTAAAAGTCTAACCTGGCTGGGTGGGGTGGCACACGCCTTTAATCCCAGCACTTGGGAGGCAGAGGCAGGTGGATTTCTGAGTTCGAGGCCAGCCTGATCTACAGAGTGAGTTCCAGGACAGCCAAGGCTACACAGAGAAACCCTGTCTTGAAAAACCAACCCCCCCCAAAAAAAGTTTAATCTAATTGAAGTGAAATGAATATATAATTATTAGAAAAAGAAAATATAAATCAAAATAGAGTTAAGAATTTTGAAGGCCACGGCTGTTAGTTTGACTAATATTAGAATTTAATTTCATATAACTTAGTATAAATGAAACATACAGCGTTATTCACACACTTTCACTGTGGAAAAGTGAGGAGTTTCTCCTAGATTTCATACAATAGAACACTTTAGGTTGATGGTATAGTTTGAGGTAGGCAATTATGTCACACCACCACTTTCTGATTCCTAGCCCTGTCCAGACATTGCCAATCCACCCCAGATTCATCTTTTAGGGATTAATGTATAACAGTTAGCTTTAATTGTCAACTTCATATAGTCTAGAATCACCAGAGAAGAAAATCTCAATGAGGAACTCTCTAAAATCAGGTTGGGACTGTGGGTACATTTTTTTTGGGGGGGGTTGTTTTGATTGCATTAATGGAAATGGGAGGACCCATCTATTGTGAACAGCAAGATTCCCAGGGTTTGGGCTCTGGACTGTAAAATGTAGAGGTGGGGGCTGAGCACAAATAGGCATACATGCATTCATTCTCTCTGCACTTAACTGTGGATGTGACTAGCTACTTCAAGTTCCTGCCTTGACCTTCCTACAATGGACTGCAACTCGAAAGTGTAAACCAAATACATGTCTCCTACATTGCTTTTTTTTGTCAGGGTAATTATTACAGTTACAGAAATGAAACTGGGACAATGTGGCTGTAGCTGCCCTTCAAACCTATGTTCTGAGCAGCCAGTGAGATAAGATACTTGCCACCTTTAGCCTAGTTACCAGTGAAAAACAAATCATTTCAAGCACAAAGAATACTCCAGATAAAACATGGCAGGTTACTTTTGAAATGGAAACAATTTCTACATCATCAGAACTTCCTCCACCTCTACTTTCCAGGCTTAAACTTCAAATTTCAGGGAGGAGATTATAAAATGAAGGTGCTATAACTGACTGGGACTCAGAGACACACCTTCATGTGGACTGTTCCAAAGGCCATCTCTGACCTTCTAACAAAGAGAAAGATATTCAGGGAGGGAGGGAGAGAAGGAGGAGGCCCTTCCCTCCATTTAAGACACTCACCCAAGCCAGGCGGTGGTGGCGCACGCCTTTAATCCCAGCACTTGGGAGGCAGAGGCAGGTGGATTTCTTGAGTTCGAGGCCAGCCTGGTCTACAGAGTGAGTTCCAGGACAGCCAGGGCTACACAGAGAAACCCTGTCTCGAAAAAAAAAAAAAAACAACCAAAAAAACAAAACAAAAACAAAACAAACAAACAAAAAAAAGACACTCACCCAAGCCTGCGAGTTGTGAAGAGAGAGATGATGGGGGCGCTGTGCTCCCTACCATGGGGCTCACCACAGCGGGGGAGCCTGGGCCCAGGTCTATTAAGTTGTCTTCAGTAACTTCACTTAGTACCTGTCAGGACAAGAGATTGACAGTGAGGTCAGTCCTGGGGTTTTGCTTCAGCAACCCCATACAGATGTGCATGCACTCACGAGGAAGGGCATCAAAGCTGTCCAGCCAACGGAGGACGGGTCTCCTTACCTACCTGAAGGGTACATGGTGGACTCAGGTTAGCAGTGAGCCCTAGGCCCTGCCCTCCTCTTTTCCCCTCTCACAAAAGGTCTACTGAGTCACTAGAACGCTGCCTCACTAATGGCTGTGGACTGTCTTCCATCTGCCTTTCTCATCGGGATGCCTGCTAGCTCTCCGGCTTGCTTTCAAACAGAGCTTGCTCTGTGGTTACCCAAGAATTTGTATTTGGTCCCAGTTAGAAAACCAGAAGTGAGGTCTGAGTAGGCCAAGCTCTAGTGTGTGTATGGGTGGGCGCCCGCCTCAGAAGACAAGGGAGGTCCAGAGAACACTTACTCCATTGCTGGCATTCTGAACGGATCGGCCAGACCTGTACCTCTCGAACCTAATGGAAAGGAGAGCAGACATAAGGAGGACTGAGTGAGGCCCAAAGGGCTGAGAGCATTGGGACTCAGCAGAGGCAGGAGACCTCACATGTTCAATGTGCCATGCTTTCCTTGACATGGCTGTCTTACAGGTTTAGCTCCACCGTCTCTCCCATAAGCACCCTGAGCAGGCATCAGGGACAGAGTATTTATTAGCTGGTTCTGGGAGGCCACCAGAAGCATCCCTAGTCATCTTCTCACATGTCTGGCCCTAATGCTCCTCCGGTCTCTGAAGGTGTGACTAGGTCACCAGGTCTCCACATGGTCATTTGTGAAGCCTGGCAGGTAAGTGCAGAGCTCCCTCTACTCCACAGAATTCTGCTTGGACATAATCAGCTAAAAATATCCCAAGCCCAACCTCAGGAAGAGTAGGGGGAACCTGGAGAAAGGCTTTGCCAGAAACCATAAGATGTTTTGTGCCGCCGGGCAGTGGTGGCACACGCCTTTAACCCTACGACTTGGGAGGCAGAGGCAGGCGGATTTCTGAGTTCGAGGCCAGCCTGGTCTACAGAGTGAGTTCCAGGACAGCCAGGGCTACACAGAAAAACCCTGTCTCAGGAAAAAAAAAAAAAAAAGTTTTGTGCCATCTACCTAAGGGCTGCCAGGAAGACAAGATGGAGTGGGCCCTGCCAGGGACACTCTCCTTCACACCCAGGCAGCAGATGGCTACAAAGGGAGCTTAGCTGAGAGCAACTGAAGAAAAACAGCCTCTCTGCCAGAAGTCATCCTTATAACTGGTAGAAGCTGTGACGTGTCCATAGAGGACAACAGAACCTGTTCTGCATTATATTTAAAAGTTCCAAATGACATAGGCAAAAGGGAAGCCAACCAGCTCATTCCAGCCACAGCCTGGGAAACTTGAGACCAGAGAGGCACTGCTCTATGCTGCCACTCCAGTAGGTGTGATCAGCATTGGGGACAAAGGACCAGGAGGAACAGTATGACTAGGTGTACACTGTGGGGCTGGTTTGGTTTGAGTTTTAGAGGGTTTATTGTAGATGAACAGGTGGGGCTCAAGAGAGCAAAGAGTTGTGTGGCAAAGAGGGGTGCTTTAGGTAAGAGTGGAAAACAGCAGTATAGCAAAGAAAGCATGCTTAGGCTCTGGCCAGCATCTGAAAGAAAAAGACAGAAAAGAAGACAGGCTTGACTCAGAAAGGTGGGTAGAGCTAAGTGAACCATGGCAGCTCAGAGACTATACCCTTCATTTGTTTGTTTGTTTGTTTGTTTGTTTTTATAGACCAAGTATAGTGGCACATGCCTTTAATCCCAGCACTTAGGAAGCACAGGCAGGGGATCTCTGTGAGTTCGAGGCCAGCCTGTTCTACAAAGTTAGTGCCAGGACAGCCAGAACCACATAGAGAGATCCTGTCTCAAAACAAACAACCAGGGCTGGTGAGATGGCTCAGCAGGTAAGAGCATTGACTGCTCTTCCGAAGGCCCTGAGTTCAAATCCCAGCAACCACATGGTGGCTCACAACTATATGTCACGAGATCCGATGCCCTCTTCTGGGGTGTCTGAAGACAGCTATTGTGTACTTACATATAATAAATTAATAAATCTTTTAAACAAACAAAAAAACCAAAACAACATCATCAACAACCCCCACCCCCCACACATACAAGATTTGTAGGAGCCAGAGGAGTCAAGGACACCAGAATAAGTCCCACAGACTAGCCAGGACTCAAGGACACAGAGAATGAAGTGGCAGTCACGGAGCTTGCATAGGCCTGTGCTAGGTCCTCCATGTCGGTCTGTGCTAGGTCCTCTATGTCGGTCTGTGCTAGGTCCTCTGCACGAATGTTATGGTTGTTAACTTGGTGTTTTAGGTGGATTCCTAACAGTAGGAGTGGGGGTATCTCTGACTCTTTGGCCTGTTCTTAGGATCCTCCTCCTCCTCCTCCTCCTCCTCCTCCTCCTCCTCCTCCTCCTCCTCTTCCTCCTCCTCTTCCTCCTCCTCCTCCTCCTCCTCTTCCTCCTCCTCTTCCTCCTCCTCTTCCTCTTCCTCCTCCTCTTCCTCCTCCTCCTCTTCCTCCACCTCCTCACCTTGGCTTGTGTCCAGTCTTAATTGCACCTTATATGCTAAACTCAGTTGATATCCCTGGGAGACCTGCTCTTTTCTGAAGTGAAACAGAAGGAAGGAATGGATCTGGGGAAGAGGAGGAGACTGGGAGGAGTGAAAGGAAGTATTGAAAGAAAGGTATTGAAAAAAAGAAATAAAACAAAAACAAACAAACAAAGGTAAAAGAGAACTAGAAAGAATCTGAGCTTTTGGAGAGAGACTGGGGCAGGAAGGTCAGGTGTTCAAGGCCAGTCTGAGATGTGTGTCTCTCTGTGTGTGGAGAGAAATAGAAAGACAGAGAGACACAGAGAGAGAGATATCCTGTTCTCTACACCCTCCTCAAAAAACAAAATCTCATTAAAATAAATTAAACAAGAAACCAAGAAACCAGAAAGATGTGTGGTTTTCAACAGCTGTCTCTAATGCTACAGAGGTGCTTTTGATGTCTTTGTAAGCAGACCAGTGAGCTTAAGGCTGCAGTCACCTAGTTCCTGCTGTACATCTCCAATAAAGGGTTAAATGGACCCAGTGGGTTAGAGAGCCTCCAAAGCACACAAAGCAAACAGCGCCTGTGTTCTGTTCTTACTTCTGTCAGATCACTGTCCTCTGACAGACTTATACAGAAAGCTGCCAATCAGCAGAGTGGCCGCAAGCCTCCAAGGCTCACACTGCTGTCAGGCTCTTCTAACGGAGAAGGCTGGCCTAGAGTCAAAGCAAGTCACAACCCTGGGCCAATTGGGAAGTGCCCAAATTGGTACAGATGGGAGCTGTTCTCATCACAACCCACTTAAAGCTAGGTCCAGAAGAGACTTAAAAAAAAACAAAAAACAAAAAACAAAAAAACCCCAACAACTCTGTCCTGTGGGAGGCTTTGGTAAGAAAAAAGAGGGATCAAGTTTGTCACTTTAAGTGGTTTGGCTGCAGGAAGAACTGAAGAAAAGTGTGTTTCCCCAGAGAAACAGTGCTCACATCCAGCCTACTTCACTCAATACCCCAGAAGTACTGACATTTACAAAGGGAATGATCTTTTTTCAAGACTAGAAATAGAGGAAATCCTGTTCTTTAGTAAAGGTTCCCCTCCCCCAATCCTTCTCAGATTCAAAGGATCATCAAAGGAACAGGTGCATCACCTCGCTGGCTCTGCCCTCCCTGGGACTCAAGGAGCAGAGAACAGGAAGCACTTTTTCTATCATCCGAGAGCAAAAGAGCATCTCTGATGACTCCCCCCACCTTTGACACCTCCCAGGCTCTCTGATG
>JADRCD010105783.1:3355-45020 GCA_019843815.1 Montemys delectorum | reverse complement strand
AGGCTCTCTGATGACTCCCCCCACCTTTGACACCTCCCAGGCTCTCTAAGTCTCCCCCTCCCTGCTTTGTTTATGAACGAAATTCCTCTGATATACTAATCATCCTCTCAAGGAAAAGACCCCAAGGACTCTGCCCCACCTCTCATAGCGGAGGAAGACGTTGTTGAGGTCATCGTTGACATGCAGCAGCTCCTCGGTGACCTCCTCATTGGACACTCGGGAGATGAGCTCAACTATGCGGTGCTGCATGGCTCGGCAGGTCCTGTTCAACTCCTAGGAAACACATGCACTTCTGGCAGAGCCTGCTGGGAAAACTCTTCTCACATTCTACTGCCTTTGAAAGGATTTGCACTGTTTCTTGAAAGTCACAGAAGGCATACATGCTTGATCATAAAACCAGACGTGTGCAGAATGTGAAGTTAATGGTTCCCGCCTCTCCTGCCTCAGAGGAGGCAAGTACTTCTGTAGGCTTGTGAGCATGTGCAAACACACACACACACACACACACACACACACACACACGAACGCACGTGCATGCATGTACACAGATACTCAGACACACACAGAGAGATACACACACACATGCACATATAGACAAAGATACGCACACACACATACACACACACACACACACACACACACACGAGCACATACACATAATTGTATACAAGTATATGTTAGTACAAGGCATTTTTATGGTTTGCACTCTCTGATAAATGGTTATTAGCCCAGAAGTTCGGAATACAGGAAGAACAACCCACAAACCAGAAACTCAAGAAGAAGGAAGACCAAAATGGACATTTAATTCCTTCTTAAAAGGGGGAACAAAATACCCACGGAAGGAGTTGCAGAGACTGAAGGAAGGACAAGCCAGCCTAATATAGCTATCTCCTAAGAGGCTCTGACAGTACCTGACTAATACAGATGTACAGGCTCACAGCCATCCATTGGACTGAGTACCCGGTCCCCAATGAAGGAGTTAGAGAAAGGTTCTATGGAGCTGGAGGGTTTGCAGCCCCTTAGGACAAACAATAATATGAACTAACTAGTACTCTCAGAGCTTTCAGGGACTCAACCACCAACCAAGGACTATACATGGTGGGACTGATTGTTTTGGCAGCATGTGTATAGTAGAGAATTGCAAAGTTGATCATCAATGGGAGGAGAGGTCCTTGGCCCTGTGAAGGTTCTGTGCCCCAGTGTAGGGGAATGCCAGGGCCAATAAGTGGGAGAGGGTGGGTTGGCAAGCATGGGGAGGGGGGAGGCAACAGGGGTTTGCTCTTGTTTTTATTTGTTTGTTTGTTTGTTTGTTTTTTGGAGGGGAAACTGGGAAAGGAGAAATCATATGACATGTAAATAAAGAAAACATCTAATAAGAAAAAAAGAAAAAAATTTGATATATAGACAAGAAAAAAGAATATTTAATACAAATAAATTTGAAAATCAATATGGGATACCTATAAAGATACAATTTAATAAGGTTATTTAGGCAGATATATTCCTATAATTCTACTAAAAATA
Source organism: Montemys delectorum (assembly GCA_019843815.1). Classification (NCBI taxonomy): domain Eukaryota; kingdom Metazoa; phylum Chordata; class Mammalia; order Rodentia; family Muridae; genus Montemys; species Montemys delectorum. Next base: position 43,499 of record JADRCD010105783.1, on the reverse strand, counting down.
AAACAATTAACTAAATCATCACATACAGAAAAAAGCTTTGGTACTGTTTTATGAGGAAGGACACTACCTGGACCATCTGGACAGTTGAAATAATACCATAACACCCATTTTGCTTTGTCTTTGTCAGTTAAGCTTTCACCTATGTTTGATTTTGGTTCTAAAGTTAAACCATCACTCTCTAGTGTTAAGGTTGCATCACACACTGTCCTAGCATCTCACATGTATAGCCAGTCTTTGCTACTTTGTGAGTTCTTTTTTTTTTTAAGATTTATTTACTTATTTTATGTATGAGTACACCACAGTTATCTTCAGACACACCAGAAAAGGGCATCAGATCCCATTTCAGATGGTTGTGAGTCACCATGTGGATGCTGGGAATTGAACTCAGGACCTCTGGAAGAGCAGTCAGTGCTCTTAATCACTGAGCCATCTCTCTAGCCCACTTTGTGTGTTCTTTATCCTACCAGTTTCACCCCTTATCACTAGACAGGGAAGAAAGAAGGATAGAGGTAGAGGGGGAGAGAAAGAGAAAAAGAGAGAGAGTAGAGAGATCCCTGAATCTAATTTCTTTCTTGTTTTTTCTTGAGAACAACTACTAATCAACTGCCAATAAATTGGAACCAATTCACCTGAACGACCACCAACCACCAACTGACATCTCAGGGCCCTATCATTTATAGACCCTCTGAAAAGTTCCCAGAATTCCAAACATCACCAGTCACAGAAATCATCTGCAGCTGGTAAAACCACGCCTCTGCCGGAGCACAAGACAAATCATAGTCAGCTACTATGGTCAGTTTGGAGCAGCCTCATATCCCACACCTGGGATTAAAACAAAAATACTCTCTTAAAATATTTCTGCCTTTTTAAAGAAATCAAAATTCCAGAATTGTCACTACATAGGTGTTAGACGACTAGTTTCTGTTTCATGTGTGTGTACCTGAGACTATGCTTGGGCACTACCTGCCTGCAGGAACTGGTGGAAGCTGGAAGACTGTGTCACATCCCTGGGAACTGGAGTCACAGGCAGCTGTGAATTGTACAATGTGGATGTTGTAAATCAAACCAGAGTCTTCTGCAAGAGCATCCAGTGCTCCTAACTGCTGAGCTATCTCTCAGGCTCAATACAAATTGTTTTTAAGATAGAAAAACGGGCTGGAGAGATGGCTCAGCGGGTAAGAGCACTGACTGCTCTTCCTGAAGGTCCTGAGTTCAAATCCCAGCAACCACATGGTGGTTCACAACCATCTGTAATGAGATCTGATGCCCTCTTCTGGTGTGTCTGAAGACAGCTACAGTGTACTTACATATAATAATAAATAAATCTCTTAGTCTCCTTTGCCTACCACTTTGTACAGCCTGCCTCACTTCTTCACGTGTATCTCACACTGTACAGAGCTTGCTACCCTGCTCCTGATGATGTGGTAATCTTTTTCTTTGGCCAACCCAAACAATGTAGCAGTTCATATTCATGCCAATTCTTACATACTTGGGCAAGCACTTACATAGCATGAGTTCTTCAGAAATAGAATCTCTCTAGTGAAAGTTACATTTAGAACACAGATTGGTGGTCAGAGTAAAAGGCCCTCCACAAATGGGGCCAGTTTGCTTTCATTGCCAGCAATGGCACGACTGTATCTTATAACTGCATCATGTAATTTAGAGTGGCACATCTGTTAAGTTGCTGGGATCTTAGAAGCACCACAGTTCTCACAGAGTTCTCTGTTAGCCAAGGTTGCACCTGCACCTCAGCCACCATAGGAGCTCTCTCAACCTTCAGAGCAGCATTCCCTTAAGACAGACCCTGCACCTTATCAGCTGGTTTATAGGAGCCCTCCTGCTCCAGAGCAAGCTCCTAGCTAGGCTCTTGTTTGTAGAGAGCCTTAAGCATCTACTAGGACCCTGCCCTGTTATATGTCAAACTGAGGATACTACAGAGGAAACATGGCAGGTTGGTCAGGCTAGCCCCTCAGCCTTCCTGTGGGCCATCAGGGTCAAGGCAGAAGTGAAATACTGTTCCTGGACACTGGGGGGAGCTAATAATCCAGTTAGATATGGGAACAGCCACTAAAGCTGGCCAACCTTCTCATAGCTCCACCTCAGAACCACCTCTGTCTGGAGATAGGCCTCACAGACTATCAGATCTAGTCACAGCAAGCACAGGAAATCTTTGTCTCATCATTGTATTGTCCTCTCATTTCCCTACCACCAAGGACGACATATAGCAGCACTTTCCGATGCTCCCTAGAGAACGAATAGACAAGGCAGGTAGCCCTCTACCCACTCAGTGCTTCAGCTCTCAATGCTATGAAACGTGTGTGTTCTAGACCTGACTGTGCTCTCTCTTCCCATAGCGCTCAGTCTCAAAGTTCCATAGTGCCTACTAGGGATCACGGCCTGGCCCACGTAGATCATCCTGGAAGAACTCAAACACAGGCCAGAAGAGACCTGCACTTAGGTAGCTGAGTCTGGTGTTTACCTGAACAAAAAGATTCTTTGAGACTCCCTCCACCAGGACCTGTCATCCTCTCTGTCCAGCCAAAGCAGCACTATCAGTTTCTTGAGCACTACACAAGGAATACTAGTGTCTGGACCTTCCAGATGTTTCTCTGAACAACCAGATCCCTCCTCTTGGCTCTCTAAAAACTCCTACCCTAGGTTTGGAGAAGGAAGTATGATCTCTGGAAGAGGTTCTCCAACAAAGGCAGACTCTACCACAAAGACCCAGGGCAGGAAAGCAGGACCCTATCTAATGCTTATGGCTAAGCAGCAATCCATGGGGCCTTGGTTGGGAAAAAGAAGAAAAAAGTCAGTCAGTTCTCATTCCAACTGCAGGCTGATGGCAAGGTGGAAGACCTGAAAGTCAGAGGGCACATGGCATGATGCTTGCAACACTTCCAAGGCTCTCAGAGCCTTGGGCACCAGCCATCTCCAAACATGTCTCAGACTTTCAAGGATGAGAGGAGGCTTCACGAACGCACCACATTGCTCAGGGATGGTGAGGAGCTCACCCTCTGCCAACAATATCCTTTCCTTTCATTAAACCCCCACTTATCCTTCCACACCTCAGGATGTGCCTCTACCCCAGTATGTTTCATATAAATTTTCAAAAATATAGCAAAGTACCAGGCATGGCGTATACCTTTACAGCACTCAGGAGGCAGAGGCAGGCAGATCTCTCTGAGTTTGAGGCCAGCCAGCCAGCTCTATATAGCAAGTTCCAGAACAGCTAGAGATATATAGAGATCCAATCTCAAAAACCAACCAACCAACCAACCAACCAACCAACCAACCATGCAAGTGCTAGAGAGGTGAATCAGCAGTTAAGAGCACTTGCTGTTCTTGTAGAGGACCCAAGTTTAGTTCTCAAGATCCCTAGTTGTTCATATGGTATACATAAATACACACAGACAAAACACTCATACACCTAAAATAAAATAGATATATTTTAAAAATACACACATACATATGTGGATGGATACATATAACAAAAGTACAAAACACTCATATTTTACAGTATCAGCTTTGCCGCATATCTTCCTAATTCTAAAGCATACCATGCATTTACTTATGGATCACTTGCCTGTAACTCCAGTTCCAGGGGACATGACACCCTCTCTTGACCTCTGCTGGTACCAGGCACACATGAGAAACAGACATGCAGGCAAAACACTTATATGCATAACGTAAAATAATACATCTTTAGAGATGGGAGGACTAGAGAGATGGCTCAGTGGTTAAAATGTGTACTGTTTATTGCAGGGGACCTGAGTTCAGTTCCTAGCACACAAAGGGTGGCTCACAACCACATAACTCCCAACTCCAGGAGATTTGGTGTCCTTTCCTGGTCTTTGTGGGTCCCTGTACTCACATGCACATACCCTCACACAGCCACATAATTAAAAGTTAAAAAAAAAAAAGAGATAGAGCAGAACCTAGGGATTTGCACCAACCTGTGCCAGTCGACCATCTCCATGGCCTCCCTGGTGTCATCTACAGCCATCACAGCAGGCTGTTGGAGATACCTCGGTCCCTCTCTGTTCCTAACCATGGGAGGAGTGACTGACTCTCTTCTGGGCCAGAGGCCAGCAGTTTGTGCAGGTCTCCCTTTCTACCATGTAGACTGTGGGCCAGGAATTCCTTCAGTGCCAAGGCCTTCCGCTTTGGCATCCTCCTATCTCTGGTTCTCAGCAGCCAGTCACTTCAGCAAATGCCTGCCGTCAGTCAGAACACTGGATCAAACACCCTCTTTGCTGCCTCGTTAACCCTGATGCTGTTATCTTCCCTTCAAGAGACAGTTTCATCCCTACCTCACAAAATAATCTTTTTATCCTCTAAACCCTTTTCAAGGCAAAGGAACGGAGAATTCAGTCCTGAAGACTCATCCTGTTGCAGCAGCAAAGGGGACGGGGAGGAGGGAAGGTCCACTGACACAGAGAGAAGGCAGAGTTTGAGGTGCGGAATACACTGGATTTTTCCTGAGAAGAGTATCTTGTCCACTCTCTTTGTTGAAATGAGATGCACAAAGCGAGTAGGGATGGCTACACGCTACTAAAAAAACAGCACAGAGAAGGGTTTTTTTCATCCGAAAGAGACCTCTACAATATCCATCACTGCATAGGTTATTATTAATTGAAGACAGCTTCAAAAGCTCAATTAGATCCCAGTAAAACATAGTCAGTTTTGGCCAAGGGCATGTACATTAGGAAGGAAAAATGACAGCTTTGAACCTCAGGGCTCAACCATGTGTATGTATATGTGGGATGCAGGTAGCACGGCATGCCAGAGGAGGTACCCACCTTAATACTAAGACTTGGGAGGCAGAGTCAGGCACACCTCTGAATTTGAGGCCAGTCTACTCAACATAGAGAGTTCCAAGGCAGCCATGGTTGTAGTAAGATTGTCTCAAAACAAAAGGTGCAGGATGACAGCGGGTTGACAATATCTGCCGCCTGTGGTGGGCTGCCTGCTCCTGTACAACAGGAGTGTCACCAGCATAGACACTGGCCAGTGGTAGGCCTTACAGAAGTGCTTGGATACCCAAGGCTTCCCACGTGGGTAAGGGATTTTCTTTGTGCTTTTGTCTAACACAGACCATATTAAAGCTACAGGGAACAGACTTGAGTTCAGTGTGCAGAAGGGCTTCTCAACAATGGTTAAGAAGCTATGATTCACACAGGACATGTCCTGTGACAGCCACATTCACAGTGAAAGCAATCACTCCAGGCACCAAGGAAGGAGATACAGGCACAGGAAGGGCCGTGCCTTTCCTGGAGTCTTCCAGATGTGCATCTGGCCATTTGTAAGTTGTCTGCCATGCTGTGCTCAGAGGCTAACCGAGATGCCTGCTGGAAACAAATAGTGCTTTTATGACAGCCAGAGCAGCCTGTCACTGGGATGTGAAGAAAAACCGATCCAAGACTCTGGAGAGGGAATCTGGGCACAGGTGTGGAGTTGGAATAGCTGTCTGGAAGATATTGCTCAACTGAGAAAGTAGAGGGTCTGACACTCACCCTGGGAGGTGCTGAGAGTCCCCTCCCAACATCTCACCTCCTTGGGGCCTCCAGCAAAGCTGACAGCACTAGATGTTACTGGTCTTGGCCTTTCCTCAAAGACAAGTCACTTTTCCAGGAATCCCCAGACAAGTGGTTCTCAAGTTTCCTTGTTGTCTCATGGGCTGTGAGGGGACACACCTGGAAGACCTTTGCCGTAAGCAGGAAGCAACTGAGATGCAAACTGCCCATGATTACAACTAGCCACAGGTGCATCCTGAGGTTGGTACCTCCCATCACCTCTCTTCAGACTCCTTGCACCTTCTAGTCATCAACTTACACTTGGATGAAGAGCAGCTTGTGTCTGTTGGTGGGGACATTTGGGCTGGTGACAAATATGCTTACTTCCAGGGCCCTGGCCAGCATTTTGAGCTCTGGACTACTTCTGCCCTGAGTAGTCTGGCTGTCTTCCATATTGCCTAAGGAATGTTGGGGCAGATTCTGACTCCCCCAGCCCCATGTTCCAAGAGGACAGTGGCATTTTCACATATGGAAGGCTCACTATTCTGTGAGAGCCACTGCCTGCTGGTTCCTGACGACTGGGGCAGAAGAAAGGCAACATAAGGCAGTGGCCTCCAGCCAGGAAAAGTGAGTCTGTTCACACAGCTACCCGTGTCTGCCTCTTCTACACTGAAATGACAGCCTCCCGCAGGCTCCCAGACATGGCCTTTTTCTGTTTGATTTATATGACAGCAGTGGGGGCCAGTAGGATCTGAGTTGGAACAAAACAGAGTGAAGGAAAATGTCATTGGAAGCAACCTATTTTTGAAAACTGAGCTGATGCCAGGAGACTAGATTCTGTTATTCTTGGCTGATGAGCTTGTTTAAACAAACAAACAAACAAACAAACAAAATAACCTATAACCACATGTATGCAAAACACGTACATGCACTTGAGCACACGTAAGTAAGCATATACACACACACGGTACATTCGTGCACACACATATGCATACATGCACATGTGCACACACACACACACAGACCATTTCTGCTGCCTGTCTGTTCTGCCTGTCTGGAACCATTTTGCTGTTGTTCAACCCACCTTCCTCTGTCAGCTCAGTTCTGCCCAGAGTGACAGTCCCCCCATCCCATAAAAGGAATTCCAACACTGATACAACATAGCATCACCATATCATACTGGATTGGCCTCAGATTCTTGTGCACCATGGGATGCCTAGCCAAGCCCTCCTGCAGGCTAGGTTAGGGGCCAATGATGGTGTATTAGAGGAAGGTAGACCCACAGATTATAATACATGGTCACCACCTGAGGAACTAGGACTCTGGTTTGTGGCAGATGTCAGGAGTGAAGCCTGGGAACCAGGGAGGGGATGCTCAGTGCTCCTACTGACATAGGTCAAGGGTACTCATCTCAGTTTCAAGAGCAGTCTGATGCCTGGGTCTCTTACAGGTCAGCAGTTTCCTCGTTTGTCTCCTGTACTTAGCTGGGAGCTCCCTAGAGCAGGAGCCATATCTCCTACTGTCTATGACCCTGAGACTATACTCGGTGCTGGATCAGAAGAAGGCTTTACCAAGTCTTGCCCCATAGGAACTAAGGGTCTAGAGTGGAGAGTGGGAACTCCAGGCAGCAGAACCACTGAGCATGTATATTACCAAAGCACAAGACCATCAGAGCTAAGTTTCCTGGGCCACCAGTGTGTGTATACAGCAAAGTGGGAGATGCAGTACTCAGGTGTACAAGACTGCCAGACAGAGATAGCAACGGCAGTGACAGGGGTATCATGAGGTACTCAGGCCACATAGGTCACCAAGCCAGCATGATTCCTGATCTGTGCAATCACATACCCTACCTCTTGGAGGAGGGATCTGATACTTGCAGTTCATAGCATCCTCTCTTTGTCCTTCCAGAAGGCAACTACCCCAAAGGGCAGCACCACTGCCACTTTCTGTACAGGAGTCACTGCAGGCTAATGTGATAGAAATCCACCTCTGCCTCTGGGCCTCACAGGCTCTCAACTAATTGAAGGGTGAGACTGCAGCCTGACTTCCTGCTGTCTCCATTTCCTGCCATGTTCAAGATATGTAGGGTGGGCTCAGGTATGGTTCAGCTGTGGAGTAACTTGCCTAGAGTGCAGGGCCCTATGTCCCAACTCTAGCATCACCCTCTATAGTGTTCTGAGGCAAAGAGGCTGGGGGTGGGGCAGCAGCTTCTTGGGAACCACAGTGCTCGCCCTATGCCTGAGTGGTCCCAGCAGCAAGGCAGAGAACAAGGGCTTTGAATTTACCTCAGAATCTCCTGCCTTAGGATGAGAAACTAGCACGGCTTCTCCATGTCATCAAGGCCCAAGAACTCTTATTCCAGGATGTTTATGATACAGTAACAAGGGAGCAAAGCCATGCACAAGGCTGTACACACAGCATAATTTCAACTCAATGTGAAATGTATGAACACGACAGAGTCTAACTGAAAATACATCAAAATATAAACTCCACTTATGCAGATGGCTAAAAACTAAGGAAAAATATTTTGTTGATAGGTACATACTCTATAACTGGTACTTTAGAGTTGGGGAAAAGTTATTAAATATGGGCCAGAGAGATGACTCAGCAGTTAAGAGCACCAGCTGCTCTTTCAAAGGTCCTGAGTTCAATTCCCAGCAACCACATGGTAGCTTACAACCATCTATAATGAGTTCTGATGTCCTCTTTTGGCATGCAGGAGTACATGTAGATAGCACTCATATACATAAAATAAATAAATCTTTTTAAAAAGCTATTAAAATAAAAAATATAAAGTACAGAGAGTGACATTGGCTGCTGCACATCTCCAAGAAGTAAGGCTGGCTGTGAACCAGCACAGCCTTGGACTCTCACCACCATGGTGCCACCAGACTTGTCACCACGGCTGTGCCCAAGCAGGGTCCTACCACAGTGGGCAGCACTGGCACTGCTCCTAAGGGCCAGCGGGCACTGACTCAGCCCACACATCCTAAGTTAAGGTTACCCTTACCTGTAGTAGTTCCAGATCAGAAGACTCCTCCTGCCCAGGGACCATTTCTGTTAACATCTCAGACATGACTTTTGTGTTTCCCCGAACAATGTCCAGCTCACTGCGCAGCCTAGCAATCTGTAGGTCAAGGAGAAGGTAGGAAGGTCAGTGAGCCACAGGATCAGAACCAGCCAGCCCATGCGGCCTGAGCCAATCCTGTCCACTGTGAGATGACCTAGACCAGTCTGAACCACAGGAGTAGACTCTTACCCGCCTTGCTCTGCCTACCAAGGGCTGGAGTATGGTGAGACCCACATGAAGGAGGTGGTGAGCCCTGGTCACTGAGTCTGTGGTTTGTCCCTCGCTGTCCATAACAGCACGTGAAGAACACCGTGCAAGGAAGAGCTGAGCACTCACAGCTCTCCTCTCACAGGACCCTGCAGAGGCCTTTAACCTGACTAGGCTTCTCTTTCTTCTCTCTAAAAATCAGTGTATGGTAGTGTAGGTGCTCCAAGACCCCTTTAAGGTGGAGTCTCTCTTCTATGTGACCCTCATGCACATAGACTCTGTCCCTTCCAGTGTCATACCCTCTAGCGTTCTTCTGATAAGAAAAAGAATAGGTGAGAAGTAGAAGCAGGCTTTTGAAAGCTGCCCAATCTTGCCCAGCCATCAGCATCCCCAAACCCTGAACCTTCTTTCCTGCACTGGCATACTGTACATTGTCTCCCTTTGTCTTCCAATCCTGAGCTTTGAGTTACCTCCTGAGGTCTCTAGTCCTTTCAAGGCACCTGTGGAAGCCACAGGAACCTTCTTTGTCCACAGTGAGACTCATCCCCTCACCTATGGGAAGGGAGTGATAACCCCACACCTCACAGGTTGCTGTGGGGCCTGCCTTGTGCCTGCTATACCTGGTACAATGCATACTGCCAACTATAGGCATGCCTGTTCCTATAGTGACCCAGAGCTGAATGGAGTGGGTACTTTTCCTGCAAGAGACATATTCCAGATCCATACCTATCTCTCCTAGCAAGGCCTTTCCATTTTCCCTGGCTCACCTGAGTATACACATCTTCTACCAGTCTCCCTCAGCCTCTGCTGTGCTGCAGGAGTCTCTCAGCAAACTCTTCAGGGAAGAGACAGGAAAGAGATCCACCTCAACAATCACCCAGGAGATAGATTAGGCTCCAAAAGGCCACCCTCTGCCTTACTTCAGGGGTGGCCTCAGAGCCTCCTTAACATCTTGGTTAAGGAGATTCTGGCTGAAGAGATGGCTCAGTGGTTAAGAGCACTGACTGCTCTTCCAGAGGTCCTGAGTTCAACTCCCAGCAACCACATGGTGGCTCACAACCACCTGTAATGGGATCTAACTCCCTCTTCTGGTGTGTCTGAGGACAGCTACAGTGTACTCATATAAATAAGATAAATAAATCTTAAAAAAATAAATAAATAAAAGCTTTAAAAAAAAAAAAAAAAAGATTCTACCACTGATGGGTTCTGAAGCAGCCCAGGCCAGACAATGGCCAACGTGCTTCACTTTCCATTTTCCACCTGGGGTGGGAGCCACAGTTCTCAGGGTTCCTCTGCTTACCACTCAGGGCCTCTTCTTGGTTATCTCACTGCTGATGGTCCCTTTCTTAGTGCTACTACACTGCAGTGAGCCAATGCAAGAGCTCCACTGCCATCCAGTTTAAAATACTCTCTGCTTCCCCAAGGGTAAATGCCTACTCACAGCTTAGCTATGACCTTGCCTTGGACCTTGCTTTCTGTTACTTATCTTCCCACTCAGCCTATATGTTAACCCACTCTGCAGATGGACCACTGGGTGCTCCCTGGTATGCTACGATTCTGTGCTGTGTATGTTCATGATACTGCCTGCAAAGGCCTCAGCTGACAAAACCCCAGGCCTACTCCAGAGCCCTCAGTGCCATAGCTCCCAGCTGCCTTCTATGCCTGCTCAGCCCTGGCTCACAGAATCTTCAGCTCTGCTTCCTATCACAGCAAGACCACATACTACTGCAATGATCTCCAATTTGTATCCTTTCCATCTTTGTGTCCCTAAACCCAGCACAGTACCTGGAAGTCTAGGGAGACTTCTGTCCTCTGGAAAGGCACATAAGGGCAGTTAGCTGGTTTGCTTATGGACTAGAAGCACATGAATACCTGCTCTGAATTGGCTGTGATGGGGCCTGTCACACTCAGAGCCGGGGCCTGTAGAGTAGAGTAGGAAGCTGGAGGAGGTGAGGAATAGGTGCCAGCAGTTGTCCTGGGCTGTGACTGGGACCTGGGAATGGTGGCAGCTGGATCCATTTCTGGGACACTCTGGCATGACAACAACAGTATTTTTTATTCACTTGGGTGCCTGGGTGCCTTAGCATGGCACTCCTCCAATACAGGAGGTACTTTCAGTTAGACCCACAAAGCCCTGGTGAGTCTCTTCATCAGGGCAGCAGAGCCACCATTATCACTTTCTTCCCTCCCTCCTTCCCTCCCTCCCTCCTCTTCCTCTTTTCCTTCCCTTCCAAACAATGTGCTGCAGAGAAGCAATGCAACCCAAAAGGCATTTACTAATTATGAATCCTGACTTGGTACCACAAGACTACATTTGGCCTTTATAAGAAAACTAATATAAATAGCAAACATGCAATTTACTGATTGTTCTTTGTAATTATTAGAACAAAAACATTGTTCCTTCCATGTCATTATAAAATAATAAAACAGGTTATGTTGCTGGGCAGTGGTGGTGCACGCCTTTAATCCCAGCACTTGGGAGGCAGAGACAGGAGGATTTCTGAGTTCAAGGCCAGCCTAGTCTACAGAGTGAGTTCCAGGATAGCCAGGGCTACACAGAGAAAACCCTGTCCTGAAAAACAAAAACAAAAACAAAAACAAACAAACAAATAAAAAAGGTAAAGAAATTATCTACTTGATATGCACACTGGACTTTATTCTAAGAGTTGCTCCTTGTCTCTGACGAGCAAGCATCCTGCACTGGCACCACAGGACATAAGGACAGATTCTCTTACATCATCTACAGTCATCTGTAACACAGCTGCTAATGGCCCTCACAGGAAGGCTTAGCCAAAGCAGCCATTTCCATGAAAACTGCTGAACTGAACTCTCTATCATATTCCTCCACTGTCAGTGTGAAACTGGGAGAGACACTGCTGCCACTTAATCACCACTCACCCAGCTGTCTTCCTCTGCATCCCCCTTGTTATTAAAAAGAAATGCCCTGGAGCTTTAAGAACACATGACAAGCTGAATAATGCAAAGGCATCAGCAAAAGGCTGGTACGACACTTGGCTGTTCTGCAGGCAGTCTTTCTAGAAAACACTAGCTGGAAGCTTACCCGCTGGGGTGTGTGGATAGGAGACAGGGCGTCCAAGTCTGCCATGGGGAACTCAACCCCCTTCCTCTTCAGTTCTTCATATATGTGTACAACGCCTGTGAGGTCAGGACTACTCCTAAAGGCATCTGCCCATGCCTAGGAGGAGAGAGGAAGGCCTGTCAGGAAGTACAAATGGTCCTTCCACCCTCTGAGGCCAGTGCTGCCAGACATGCCCACATAAGGCACACTGGCAGATCCTATTCTGCTCTTCTCCTGCAATCAGTGCTGAGGCACAGTTGCTGAAGCCCTGGATTTCAATGATGCTGTTGAATGTGAACAAACGCATAAAACTTAATTCAGCCTGTATTTCCTTAGAGAAGAGGCAGAGGAATAACACTAAGTCCCTTACACACATTATGATGCAGGCATTTGCCCCATCTCAAGGAAATCAATTGCCAGAGCTGTTGAAGGAAGAGAAGACTTACCTGAATGCCCCACAACTGGATGCCTGACACCCCAGTGGAGGCAGGGCCACAGGCAAATTGAACAGAAAGAAAAGAAGAAATTGGTGCTTGTTGAGAAGCCAAGGCTGACTCCAGTTTTCCTCAGCAGATCAGTCAGTGCTAAAACTTATCTGGCCCAGTCCTGTCACTGACAGGTGACATGATTTCAGCCCAGGGGCACAAGAGTCCATTGGGAACCAGACCACCCACAGCCAGTGGCTGGGGCTCACCCCACCTCCCTGGAGTCCCGTATCAACCTGGTGCTTTTCTATTACATTGTACAGCTACAACATACATCTGCCCAAACACAGAAATGAAACTGAAAGTTCCAACAGCAGACTTCCTTGAATGAAGAGAGGACAGAGAGGAGCAAGAAAACTGTGAGCAGATCACCATTTCTGGTGATGCACAAACTTTTCAACAATTACAAAACAAAATCCTGTTCTTTGGAAGTTACAGAGGGATCAAACCCAGAAATTATTCAACAGCCTCTTCAGAAATAGAGTCCCCAATGCCACCCCTTTATAACAATAAGCACCCAAAGGAAGAGATGCTACTTTTTAGAGATATTACCATGACAGCATTTAATGGCCTCCAGCCATAAGCTCCAGCCAACCCAGAGGCAGCTACAGAAATTCTATCTCTAACCACCAGAGCCACTAGAAGTTAAAAGGCCACTTTCCCAAAAGCTTCCTTAAGTACACCCAATGCATCTCACACACTACAAACAACACTGTCAGACTGGCTTTCTCTCCTTGATGCATTTATTTAATATGCATACTCGGGAATTTGCATCACCATGGCACCAGGACAGCCTATCTCTGCCAATCCTTTCTTCTGCATCTGAAGGTACCTACAGAGGCTGTTGGCAAGACTGAGCTGGAAACCCATGCAGGCTCACAGCCTTAGCCTCACCTATTCTTCCAGCATTGTGAAGTCTGTTCCCTACTCAAAATCCAGCTCAGTTTTGTAATTCTAGGCTTTCAGGAGCAAACTTGGGAGCCTTCGGGCTAGTGGTACAACACTTGCCTAGCATGCATCAGCCTAGGGTTCTATGCCTAACCCTATAAAAAGAAATAATAAATATAAACTTAAGGGGTCTTAAAACTATACTCACAGCCCACTGGGAAAGGTTGGGGGGAAGCACAGTAGTTTTCCTGGTGCCACTTCCTGCCTCTGTTTTCTTGGAGAAACAAATGGCTCTGGGGAACTTCTTACTGTTTCTTTGCTCCATGCTGTTCTCTCTAGGTACATACTCCTCACTCCTCAGGACTCCTCCTCATATTCAGACACACTCAGGAACTGTGCCTGTCCCAGGGAACTGGGACATGTCCCAAGGAGGGACTATCCTCTTGTCAAGAGCTCAACCCTGGATATAACAGAGAACTGGATCCTTCTCTTGTAAGACAATTGCTCCTCTGAAAATCCAAGCCTGATATGTGGCTCGGGACCAGAGATAGCTTGTATTCTAGAAAAGAACAGTTACTATGCTAAGTGGTGTGCACAGAGAAGACATGAAGGTTTCCTGACCCCTTCTGTCATTTCCTAGGTCCAGTCATACCCCAGCCAGGGTGGCTAGGGCTTCTTGGAAGTCCTGCTTTGTCAAGACAAACTCTCCTCTTTAGCCAGGCAAGCAGAGTTGGCTTTAATTTATAGACAAGAAGTCTTGGTTAACATACCCTAAACCCCACCTGCCACAGTGCCAGCTCCTGTCTAGGACCCCTGGCAGCCTAGGCCAGACTGCTGAAAACAAAGCATATGCTCACAAAAGTAATCTCCCCTGAATAAGCGTCTGATGCCAACAGAGGGACAAACACAGGGAGGAGGGAGGAGGGAGGAGGGAGGAGGGAGAAAAAAACTCATTTTAAAGGAACAGTGTATGTGAGGACATGGAGATGGGATAAATTACGGCTGTCACATGTTCTAGCATCTTCTAGGGACATGCCTAGATAACTCCTCTCCCCAGCCAGATCAGGCATCTTGAAAGGTACACACAGTTCTCTTGCTGTTGTACAGGGAAGGCAGTCAGTCAATAACTGTCACACTAAATTTAATTAAGTTCACACAGTTACTAAAGCATCTTTATTTTCCTACTTCAGAGAATAGAGGAGATGGCCATGGAGGCTGTCAGGAACTAATATGAGTATGATAAAGTAGGGCTCCTGCTGTAGGCTGAGCTGGAGAAGAATCCTCCTTCGGGGAGCTGAGGCTAGTTCTTGGTCACCCTGAGCCCCGAACTGAGGCCCAGGATCAGTAGAGAGGGTAGAGGCATGATGCTTCCCTAGTAACCACCTTGTCAGGACACAGGCTTTAGGCAGTACAGTGCTGGCATTCTCTCCGGTTCTCTGCCACCATGCTGTTTGGCAAATGACATGGTGGCCACCTCACTAGAAGCCAAGGCTTTTATGTAATTCCCTCTTTTCCTATTTGTAGTTTCAGTATGTGGAGAGGGCAGGACTAATGGGAAGACAAAGATCAATATGTGCATTAGCATTGTGTGCAAACTGTAGATACAACATGACTACACTTTGTCCATTTCTATAGTCCTCAATGTTTTGAATAGCAACTTTCAGAAGAAGAGATACGTGCTCATTTGAACTACAAGGTTCTAGGACACCTCTGTCCTCCTCTGCTCATGCTCCAGCATGGGCTTTCTGCCCCAGAAGTTGACAGAGGCTTTCACCGGAAGCTCGCAGTGATGAGGCTCAGGTGGACCAGCCATCTGACACTGTTGAAGAACACAATCTCTCAGACCTTTCCAGCTCCCCCTCCATCCCAACCTTCATCCAACAGGGTTAAGCATGCATCCTGACATATTTCCTATCTACATGTGATCAAGCACATCCTGTGCAGTTGGGGCAACCAAACTTGTTTACAGAAGTGAAGACACATAGCTTGATGTCTTATAAGAACAACAGCCCCAGCATTCCAGAAAACTCTGTCCTTGGGCAAGTAGTGCTCACAGGTTAGAGGCATTTTGCTTTATAGATTTCCCCCCACCTCAGGTACCGAGACCAGCAATCATCAGCTGCTGAAGTACCAAAAAATTTTGTTTCCAAAATCTAGTTTTATAGATCTCTTAAGCACAATAATTTAAACTTAAAACATAACTTTAGCCTTCACATTAGAAGGCACAGAAAGCCTCACTGAGGGCCAGAATAGAGCACAGGAGGAAGACATCAGAGTGTACATGCTTGGGTACGTGTGTGTTTTGTTAGAGATGGAACCCAGGATCTGCCACATGCCTAGCAAGCGCTCTACACTTACCTGTACCCAACTGGTAGATTCTCTTCACAGTCCGCTCAGAGAGCCACTGATGGTAAATATATGCTATTGAAAATGCCACTTCTAAGGCCAATCCTAAGCCAACTATGCCTGTGACTTCAAGTCAATGAAGGGTTGGGAGACGATGGGTTGGAACAGGCAGACGTAAGAAAACAAACTCTCTCACCTACTCTACCACAGGAACAAGAGATTTCAGGAAAGCCACCCCATCCCTCTGTATAGCAGTAACTGTGCTTCCATCTTTGAGGTAAAATAAGAGGCAGTTGGCTCAGGCTGGCAGCTGGGAAAGAGAGCCATCATGTCCCCTCCCCACCACAATCCCACCCCAAAAGCCTGAAGCAGATTTCACAGATAGGAAGCTGATGGGGCTTGTCTGTGTAGCTTCTTACTTCAAAGATTTTCAAGTACTTAAATATTCAGTCAGTTTCTCTGGAATGGGAAACATAGGGCAAGGCCCACTCTATCATTTCCAATAGTCAAGTGCTAGCTCCAGTCCTTCCTAGCTAGGCTTCAGCTCCAGTTAACTGCAAACTCCAGTCTGTCTGTCTGCCTGCCTGTCTGTCTGTCTGTCTGCCTGTCTCTCTCTGTCTCTCTCTGTCTCTCTGTCTGTCTGTCTCTCTCTCTCTGTCTCTTTTTAGTACAGAATAGAGTTTATTTAGGGCATGGGGAGGGGAGTTAAGAGAATAGTAGAGGCAGAGAAAGGCAGAGAGAAGTAGAGAGTAGAGAAGTAGAAGCCAGCCATGAACACATGGAGAGAGAAGGGGGAAAGGAATGGGGAGCAAGGGGGCAAGAGGCAAGAGAGAGGCAAGAGCAAAAGAGCCAGTCTCTCTTTTTAACTTGCTGTCTCCCTAAGGGAAGGGCAGGACTAACCTGACCCTATTTCCTAAGCAGCTGAACTCTAGCAAGCACCAAGGAAGAGTTTGGATTATCCTGGCACCTGCACCACTTTCCAATCCAGCAGGATCTGCCTTAAAGGCCACTATCTACTCACAGCTGTAAACAAAAACAATGATTGTTACCACTTTAATTTATTCTATTCTTTTTTTGAGGCAGGGTCTCATGTAGCTCAGACTAGCCTCAAACTTACAACATAGCCAAGGTTGGCCTTGATCTTGAATGTCTCCTCCCAATTGGGATTACAGGGGTGCACTACCACACCTGTGGTTAATCTGGTCCTTGTTTGAGCTAGCTCACTGTTTCTTGATTTTTTTAGTTTAGGGATTTATTCGGACTACCAGTGAAGTGTCAATGTTTTGTTTTTGTTTTTGTTTTTTTGTTTTTTTGAAGTGTCAATGTTATATGAATAGCTTGTGGAGTAACAATGAAGGAGGATCCATGCATGCTCAGTACAGGTGCTATCTTTTCTTCCCTAGTTTCCAGCTAAGGTTGGTTGAGATCACAACTGCCAAACCCACAAATACCGATGATCACTTATATAGTCAATAAAGTGGTTAAATATGACATGGTGAAGCACTTCCCCACGCGCATCAAACAGGCTGCAATGACAGAAAGTGGCATGTTGGTGAGGGTGTGGAACAGCTACAAATCCTGGTACCCCTGACCCAGTACCTTCTCTGGTACTGAAGTGAAACTGCCCGATTCATGTACTCAATACATGAGGCCTAGTTAAAAAAAAAAAAAAAAAAGCATGTGCTCCCCGAGAACGTACACTGGAGGCTTTCGGTAGCAACTTCAAACATAAAGTAGCCATGTACATTAGGAAGGCTAATAAACTATAGCTCACTCACACCATCAGACCTTAGGCTAGTGTACACTGCTGTTGCTCAGCCAGTGGGAAGAGGGCTGAAGAGACAGGTGTAGGTAGACCCCCATGCTACATGCCCAAGAGCAGGACAGAAACCCAGCCTTCATTTTATAGAGAAGTTACAGCATCAACCCAGGGTTAGAAGTGTTGTAGTAGGACCTGGGAAGAGCTACACATAGGGAAGTAGTGACCAGATGAGAAAGTTGTAAGGTCAGAGCAGGCAAGAAACAGGCACCTCTGGGGCAGAGAACTGTGGGACCCAGCCAGTGAAGGGGTCCTGTCTTCCCTCAGTAGATCACACCATCAAGTTAGCTGTGCTTACCCAGGAGCCTGGGTAGTCCTCAGGTGAGCAAGCCCTCAATGACTTTCTCCTTCCACTTCTATAGTTAGTGTGGACCTGGTAGAGACCTGACCCAGAATACAGAGTTTAAGCTTGATGTTCCTCCTTTTGTAAGAGTAAGCTACCATTCATGTCCCTGGAAGTCTGTAATCTCAGGAGAGGCTATGGGAGTAGGTGGAACTGGAGAAGTACATTCCAGGATTGAGGGAGGGGTGCAAAATGACAGCATGGGGACAGAGCATGAAAGAGGGCTCTGCCACCCTGCCCTTTCTCTCAGCCTCAGTGAGCTACATTCATCTACTAATCTAAAAAAATAAAAAATACTATTCAATACTGACAACCAACTGCTCAAGACCCTAGGAACATAGCAGCCCCAGGCTTCAGGGAACCAACTGAATTGAAGAGAAAAGACAGCAAAGCTGCACTTGAAGGTCTTTAGAAGGGGTGTGATTAAGAAAGCCAGACTTGTGCTTCAGGGTGGGAGTTCTCTGTGGCAGGCACATCTGAACAACTAGGAGGAGATAAGTGACCCATCTCTGGCCTCATCTCCTGCCCATCCCAGCCCTAACCCCAAGCACAGCCCTGGACATTCTATACTGTACTCTGCTCTTCAAAAGATAATTTTCAAAACATGCTCACACACTTACCTCATCTCTTAATTCCAAATTCTTGAAGCTTAACCTAGCAATTCCTGTCTAACATATGAAATGACAGAAAAGGTGTGGCATGTGACTTCCTCGACGTCTGTGTTGTCACATTATCAAGGAACTGAAGTTCCCTACCAGCCATGCTGGGGACCATCTTGGAAACGGAGTACTCAGCCTCAGGAGTGCCTGCAGGGTACATCTGTAGTCTCCCAATCACACTGCACCTGAGTGTCAGCTCTACAGAAACTAGGGGAAAGGTAGCACTGTTGCTTAGTGGGTAGCCTTGGGGTTATTTGTTATTATTGAATAGCAGGCATATCTCAAGTATGGATAACTGTTCTCTGACGCATCTGGGCCGTTGCACAGGTGCTTTCCTCCTGAGATGCCTCCTACATTTGGCCTTTCCTCTCAGCCCTACTTTTCAGTGTCCAACAGAAACATCACCTCTTCAGTGAAACATCCCTTAACATCATGTCCACTCCAGAGCTGGTCTGTGCTCTGTGACCCCACCTGGTACATGACTCTAACATGGTCTTCTCTACTCCATTGATATCCACTATACTGTTATCTCAGAGGCCAGCTGAAGCCCCTTCTGTTGCCCACTTCTCTGGGCAACAGAAAGCTGGATACTCAGAAGCTTCCTGGAGGCTCTGCCAACCAGCAGGAGAGTTACCACTTAGGATTTCCAGCAAGATAAGTATAAAGAAAATAAGTATTTTGTAATAAATATTTAACCCCCCAAATCTATATCTTTTTCTCTGAAATAATAGGAAAGCATGAGTGTGTATCACAATCCCCATCTTACATACCAAACAAACTGAGTGAGAGAAACCAGCTCACCTGAATTAGAGCAAGCACTTTGTCCTGGACGATGGTGGGAGGATTATTCTTAGGAGAGATAATTTTGACCAGAACACTGTCGATGAAGTCTCGGTTGGCCACGAGGAGGTGAAAGCGGTGGCCACAGTTCTTCACACAAGTCTCCAGCACCTGAGGTTGTAGGGGATTGAGGGGGAGGTCATCACACTGGGAACAGGAGGGGAGGGAGCTGAGTTCCTCACCTGCTCAGTCATGCTTCTAGATCATCCTCGTGTTACATCCCCTCCAAAGCCAACCCCCATTCATCTCCTCACTAATTCAGTCATTCCTCTCCTTGGGAATGACGATCCTATGTTGACTGAAGGTCCTGAGCCTGGACAGGAACCAGGCCATTAGGCTGGTAATCGAGACATAGGTTTTGCATGGTCTTGTAACGGTGTCAAAATGACTGAGAGGTTCCTGGAAATTAACATTTTAATTCTTCTCTCTAGGCCTGAATATGAGATCTTAGCCAATGGGATACAGGTTTTGTCGCAAAAGGAAGATGCTGGGTGAATTACTGACCCTTGTGTGTGAGAAAGCAAAAAAAAAAAAAAAAAATTCCCAACATACTTCTGCTCTACAAATAAAATGGGAAAGCAACAACAATGTATTGCCACTTTTGACAAATAGTGTGTAGACCCCAGCTGCCAGTCAGTTTTAGGTTCCACCCTTCAGTAAGACTCTGCTCACTCTTGTCTTCTCTGGGGAGGTCCCTAGGCCTCAGTAGCTTTGAGAAAGGACTGCTGATAGGTTCTGTTCAGGTGACAGTGGGAGACAGACTCAGCTTTGCTACTCCTTCCCTGATGGCCCAGGACAAGTTTCACTCAGCCTCTGTGTCTTCATCTGGAAAGTGGGAGCAAGGAGCTCTCCCTTGCAGGAAGAATAAGAGAGGACACATGTCAACTATTTCTGTAGCTGCACAGGGCAGGTAACCATGAGGACTACTTCAGAAGGCTGCTGCATCCATGGCTTCTTGCATTTTCCCGGGTGAGGTACTGGGAGTACCGGGAGGGCCTCTTCAGCCTCAAACACAGATTTCTGACTCTGCTCCTCCTGAAAACAAGCCCACCCGACCCTTCCCAAGCCACCTCTTGAGGGCCTGCTAACGAATGTCCATACAAGAATAGTGGCAGCAGCAGAGGACACTTCTAGCCACCTCATTGTTCCTGTGTGACCATGAATTAGCTTATAAAGTTACTCCATAGGTGGTTCCTGCCCCAGGCTTTTGCCTTGACAATGTGCAGAGAAAAAAGGTTCACAATTATGATATAGACTGAATGCCAGCTACATACCAGGTGCAGTGAGATCCCTCCAGATTACATATAATTTCATTCTATTCTCATAGATACTGTGGCCCCTTCAAGTCCACCTTATTTTTCAAAGCTAAGAGGCTCAAGAAGGAAAAACAGAAGCAGAGAAGAATGGGAACTCTTTTGTCCTTCACTCACAGAGCTAGGGATTGACACCAACCCTTGTGCACGGTAGGCACTCTTACCACTAAGTTACTTCCCCAGCCTGGGTCAGGAACTCTGATTCATGTTCTCAGGAGCCCTGACCTCCTGACCCACCTGAGGACCAAGTCATCCCTCTTTGAGCTCCCTTCCAAGCAGCCGCATCCAGCTGTGAGGCCTTAGAAACAACAACTGTGTCCTGGATTATTTGTCCTTCTCTTGTTCTTTGAGCTAGCGCTCAGCAGTGCCATGAAGCTTCCCCAGGAGACTCAGCAGCGCTGAAATTCCCCAAGCCACTCTTTCCTTCTTTCTGTCGCTGTACTTTTGGAGACTCCACATGTTACTTGGTGCACCCAGGAAGTGTTGCAGACTCATTATCTATGAGGATTCTGTACAACTGCAATTTATTTTTAAAAAGATTTATTTGTTTTTATTTTGTGTGTATGGGTGTTTTGCCTGCATGTGTGCCTGTGTGCCAAGTGTGTACAGTGCTTGTGAAGGACAGAAGAAGGCACTGGATACTCTGCAATTGGTTGTGCTGGGAACCAAATCCAGGTCCTCTCTAAGAGCAGCCAATGCTTTTAACTACTGAGCAAGCCATCTCTCTCCAGGCCCATAAACCACAATTTTATTCAGGTAAGGGAAATTTCCCTTTTTTAAAAAAATTGTTTATTTTATATATATGAATACAGTATAGTTGTCTTCAGACACACCAGAAGAGGACATCAGACCCAATTACAGATGGTTGTGAGCTACCACGTGGTTGCTGGGAATTGAACTCAGGACCTTAGGAAGAACAGTCAGTGCTCTTAACTGCTGAGCCATCTCTCTAGCCCAGGGAATTCCCTTTTTAAAATCTCTGTATCTGATTCTGGGTGACCCTGAGATAAAAGTTCTCACTCTTAGGGACCCATGGTGCTGTAAAGAGGTTTTTTCTGTTCTCAGCATGTCACAGGTACCTTTCCCTCTAGGACTCTCTAGACTCTGACAGTTGCTGCCCAGCTGCTGAGCCCTTCTTTCCTGAGGTGCAGGTGAGGATCAGCATGGTAGGAGGCTCAGGAAGCTGGCCTGGGTGAAAATAACTAAAAATAGGTGAGTAGGCTGGGGTCAACCCCCGGCTCTGCTTCTATTTCTAGGGAAACCATGGACGGGATGCTATTCTTTCCTTCAGTTTTCCTGCACAGCAGACTTTAAGGTCAGTGTGTCACATCCTGGCCTTGGAAAATACCCTGTGCACATGTGCCTGCAGCAGCCCAAAGCCTCTGTATGTGGGAGGCACAGGAAGTCTCTCTATCAAAGCCACTGTAGGCCACTCTTTCAAAAAGGATTTTGGCAAACCTGACTTTATGGGTTTTAGGGAATGCAGCACAGTGGCAACTTTCTGAGATACAGCCAAAACCCATGGAATAAACAAAGGGGGCCTCTAGGCAATGAGAAGCAGATGTTAGGAACACACATGTGAAGGCTCAGGCAGAGAGGCCCTCAGGACCTCTAGCTCCATTGGATAAATACTAACAGCCTAGGCAGGGACAGATGTGCAGCTGGGAAAGGCCCCAGGAAGGAAGGAACAGGGCTGACAGAAACTAACAAGTGAAGCCATCATGGCAGACTTAGACCATGCCAACTGTGCCAGGCAGTGAGCTAGCCACAAGGACAACAGGTCTGCATGTCTACAGCCATCCCAAGGTTTGCAGGAAAGCCTTGGCCACAGGAAGGTCAAAGGAAGGCTGCCAAGGGATGCTGTAGGGAGGCAAGGAAATGTAGTCAGTTTAAAAAGCTTCCTAAATACATGAAACTGGCATAAAGAGGGACAAATGTCAGAGCTGGCTCCCCAGGGATGCAGGTCACTACACATGAGGGTTTGCACATCACCTGGGCTCTACTAATGTTGAGGTAAAAAAAAAAAAAAATCTTTCACCTATTTCTCAACTGACTTTTCTCCTCTGCTGTGCAAATCCCAAGTCCCTGGGTGAGAGAGCTCTCCTATTAGGTTTTGGACTTTATTAGGGTGGGAGCATGGGAGATCACAGCAGCTCCTCTGTTTTACAAGAAAATATGCTGTGGCATTTTGAGATAAATAACCCACTTTTCCCCACCTGCAGAAGCTGACATGGTGACTTGTTACAGTTTCTATTAAAAAGCCACTGTGGCCCAGATTTTACAGCATCTGAAAAACTGTTAGCTTTTAAGTCAGAAATAGCACCTGAAATACCCTTTTTAGTTCTCTATGTCTTAAGGAAGGGCACAATTCTTATCTATTTGCCCTGAAAGGAGTCATTTGGCTGACTTTCTCAGGAACCTTTGTATTATTTTCATCTCAAACAAAAGACTATTCTATGGTGGTATACCACAGCTTGGTGCTTCCCCAGCTGTGAAGGTAAAACTCCAAGGCCTCTTAGAGCCCAAAAGCAGAGCAATCGGCCCACTTTAGAAGGTGGTTGTAAACATTTCATCAACATCTGAAATTCTCCATCTTGGAAAGACAAGGGACAGATAAAGGTGAACACCTGTGTAAACAGGAAACTGACTCCCAGCATCTCAGATAGGAAGCAGGAACAAGATTGGCCCTGGCCTCTGGATCTTCAATCCTGAGCTTTGACCCACTGCTGCAGGGTTCAACAGTGTCATCCACATCTTATGTTCTCCTGGTATACATCTACCCATTTAAGCTTGCCTCCTGCAGCAGAGGCAGGCAGGGGACCCTAAGTGTCCCCTAGAAGCTGCTGCTGAACCATGACAGAACAGGCTACATGCTGGAGGCCCATTTGAGTGGGCAGAGGGGGTCCTTGGAAGAGTAAAGCTTGTGTATAGGTGTCCTAGGCTTTCGCTCCCAGGAAACAATACTCACCGTCAGGGCCAACATCACTTCTCTGTAGTTCCGGTTCCCGCTGAGCCGCTTCTTTAGAGCCCGAATGGCATCCTTTGGCCTGGCAAAAGGACAGATAAGCTATGATCCTCACAAGCCTCATGGGGCACTAGCCCAATGTCAACTAGTGTAGGATGAAGGTTGTTCACTGCAGCATGTCTGTAAATGTAAAAGACTTGAGGGGTAGGGTGGGGAATATCTACAAAAGGAAACTGGGATAATTAGATCATAGCCTTTATGCAGCTGCAAAAAGAGAAGAAAAAACTTTTTGTACATTTTTATGAACCAAACTCAAAAGACATATGCATAAGAATAAATAGAATCAAGTATAAAAAATCACATGATTGTCTCAATAGATGAAAAAAAAGCCTTTGACAGAATTCAACATCTTTTCATGAAAAAGCCTTGAATAAACAAGGAATAGAGGGATCATAGTCAACAAAATAAAGGCTGTATATGTGATAAATCTATACACAATATTATGCTGAGCCAGAAAGGCTTTCCTCTGAAATCAGTGTTAAGACAAGATGTCTGCCCTCTCTGGAGTCATTCAGTATAGATAGCACTTGGATTCTCAAAAAGAAACAAACTAGATACAATGGGAAAAGGAGATGTCGGACTGGTATCTGCAGATGATATGACCTTGCATATAAAATCCTGGCCAGCGCTCTGGAAGCAGAGGCAGGAGGATCTCTGAATGAGATAGAGGCCAGCCTGGTCTACAGAGTGAGTTCAAAGCCAGCCTGGTCTACAGAGAAGGGCCCTGAAGGCTGCCAGAAAACTCTTAGCTCTGCTAATACTTTGGCAAAATATCAGACTACCAAATCAGCATCTAAAAAGCTGTGATGAGAATGATGAGGACATGCAAAGAAAGAAATGGACGAGTCTACTCACAGGAGCCCTAAAACAGAGACGCCCCTAACAGTGAGGCATAAGGTGTCTACGATAAAAAACACTGAGGGAAAATTTAACAAAGACACTAGAAGATGAAAAGAACTCCCATGTTCATGTATTGTCAGAATGAGAACTGTGGAAAAGGTTATTTTGTCTAGTATGAACTATACACTCAATGTAATCCTGATCAAAATTCCAACAATATTCTTTACATAATTAAGAAAAATAAAATCCTAAAATTCATAGGAAGCTTAATAGCCCCAAGAAATGAAGGAAAACAAGCAAACAAACCAATGTTAGATGTATCAGAAGTCTTTTTTTGTTTTTTGTTTGTTTGTTTGATTTTGAGACAGGGTTTCTCTGTGTAGCCCTGGCTGTCCTGGAACTCACTCTGTAGACCAGGCTGGCCTTGAACTCAGAAATCCACCTGCCTCTGCCTCCCAAGTGCTGGGATTAAAGGCATGTGCCACCACTGCCCGGTCATATCAAAATTCTTTTTTTTTTTTTTTAGATTTATTTATTTATTATATTTATTATATATAAGTATACTGTAGCTGTCTTCAGACACACCAGAAGAGGGCACCAGATCCCATTACAGATGATTGTGAGCCACCACGTGGTTGCTGGGAATTGAACTCAGGACCTCTGGAAGAGCAGTCAGTGCTCTTAACCGCTGAGCCATCTCTCCAGCCCCATATCAGAATTCTTAAGTCCAGAAGATAGTGCAGAGCCTTAGTAATACAAGCAGCACAGTCGCAGTGCAAAGGTGCAGACAGAGTGTGGCACAACTGGAAATAAGCCCACCAAATGCAGACCTGAGTAGTTTTTTATTTTCTCTCAAGGCAGGGCTTCTCTCTGTAGCTGGCCTAGAACTCAGAGATCCACCTGCCTCTGCTTCCCAAGTGCTGGGACTAAAGGTGTACCTAGCAAGACTCAAGGGTTCTAAAGATGGGCAATTTCCAACAAGGATGCAGATTTTATAAATACAGCATTTCGGCAACTATGTGCTTGGATGGGCTGGGCTGAAGATAGTAGGCAACTTAATGGTTAGAAGACTGATTTCCTGTCTGCAGGCTCAGCTCACCACTGTCACCCAGGTTGACAGGCTGCATCATCTCTCTACGTGCTCTCTTTCATCTCCTCTTGGATTTCCATGATGAGAAAAACAGGCACTACCCTGGAGAACTGTGTATTTCTGGCTGACAGTATGTCAGCGTCCCCAGATTGTGGGTGGAGGCCAATCAGATAGTAGGCAGACTCTGCTTAGGTTTAGGCTGAAAATCCCTTCCCAAATGCTATGCTTCAGGATGTGCTACCTGAGAGCAAACAGAGAAGCATATCTTTCTGCTGATCCGAGAGAGAAGTGTCAAAGCAGAGCATCACAGTCAGGTTGAAAGAACCGTCACATTTAAAACGCTACTGAAGGCAGAAGGAACAGCTGCTGAGTAAGGCCACCATCCGGAGGGCAGGGGGGATCAAGCGAGACATGTACTGTGTGAGAGGGCCAAGCCCAGGAACTCTCAGTAGAGAGCTCTCTCAGGTGGCGGCCCCATGGGGCAGTCTTTCAGGGCCTCAAGACCAGTCTCTGGCCACCCACACCCTTCTCAGACTCCTGCGAGCCCTCCTAACCAGCAGTGGGGAGCTCTTCAGTGGCTCTCAGACAGCTGCAAGTTATGTCTCCAGCCTCCGCTTTCCTCCTGGACAAACCCCACCTCCACCCGGCCACCACTCTCTCTACTGCATTTACTGGATCTCCCACGTACTCTAGGGTAAAGGCTGTAGAATAAGATCTCAGTGAGTTAGGATCAATCAAAAATAGTTATAAAATGATGCAAATCATTGGATCCTCATCAGAGCCTGCCTAGTAGCTGTGTGTGTGTACATGTGTGATTATTCCTCTAATCTTTACTATATCTCTATGAGATGGGCAAAACTGCTAAATCATTTTTATCTATGATGACACTGAGGCACAGAGAGATGGGCTGTATAAGTAAGTGGGGACATAAGCTCCTAGCCCAGGTAGACGGCTCCAGGTCCCACACTACCATGCTTCCCACGCACCTGATATACACACTCCTTCCCAGCCTAGAGGTTCCACCTCTCTCCCTGTCATCCACGTTCCTGCCCTGCTAATATCCTGGTACCCTGTAAGAGTCTACTGAAGTGTCATCTCCTTCAAAAAGGCTTTTCTGCTGACAGCTCCCAGGCTGGCTGAGAGTCACGGCACATGTCTGCCTCTGTAGCTACACACAGCTTTTCTTGCTCTGTTCCTTTGTCTCTGTCTCGATCCTTGTCGTGCTGTGATATGATTGTATTTACATGCTTGCATTTCTCATCAGACTACCTTAGGGACATCATTAATTCTTTACACACTTTAAAATATTTATTAAGAGCTGATTTTGGAGCTGAGATGTGGCTCCGTAGAGTGTCCTAGGTTTGATCCCTAGCACTGAATAAACCAGGTGTGATGGTGCACACCTGTAATCCCAGTGGTTAGGAGGCAATGCAGGAGGCTCAGAAATTCAAGGTCATCCTTCTCTATATAACAAGTTTGAGGTCACCCTCTGATATATGAAATATGCTCCCCCACATACAAGCTGATTATGTGTCAGCTGCATTGTGACAGAGATAAAATACTGAGTGTAACAAAGGGAATTCTTGCTCTCATGAAGTGCACAGAATAGTAGCTGTGGGACAGGACAGACACTAAGAGACATCACAAAGATTTGAAGCCCAAGTATAATACCACATAATATAACAAGAGAGAAGGGGCCAGAAGAGTGAGATTTATGTTCATATACAGTAGCTGATGGGAACCACTTAGTGACAGGGAGACAGGCTGAGAGAAACATAAGGAACAGCATTCAGAAGTCTTCAGCCAGGAGCAGGGAGAGAGAGAGAGAGAAAGAAAGAGAGAGAGAGAGAGAGAGAGAGAGAGAGAGAGAGAGAGAGAAACAGAGAGAGAAACAGAGAGAGAAACAGAGAGAGAAACAGAGGGAGAGATAGTTGTTTTCTCTTTCCCCATGTGGGAGGGATTTCACCAGACACATTACAATAGAGGCAAGCACAGAAACTCTTCAAGAATTGGGGCTGGTGAGATGGCTCAGCGGGTAAGAGCACTGACTGCTGTTCCAAAGGTCCTGAGTTCAAATCCCAGCAACCACATGGTGGCTCACAACCATCTGTAATGAAATCTGACACCCTCTTCTGGTGTGTCTGAAGACAGCAATAGTGTACTTACATATGATAAATAAATAAAAATCTTTAAAAAAAAAAAAAAAGAATCACCATGCTGTCATTCCAATACATGTGAACAAGAGGTTAGGGCACTGGGAAATGCACAAGCAGCCCTTCTTAGAGCAGTGACTGAGAGAGCAGGTCTCGGTCACTCACACTTTGAAAGGGATTTAAATCATTTAGAAGGAAGAAGATTCCAGGGGTCTTGGACTTTCTGCCCTCAATGCTTAGATATCTGACTGGAGACAAAAATGTAGAGAATTCAAGGAGCTAAAAGAAAAATTAGTGAGGCTGAAGGGCTGAAGAAGAGCTGCAGAGGTGTGTGATTAAGCGTTTCATGGTAAAAATGTAAGAATGCTCTGGAAGGCTTGCTAGTGAGCAAGTCACTGGTTGGAACCTGCATCAGGAATTGATGGGAGGTGGGGGAAGAAGCAAGTGCATTCTTCAGGGAATAGAACAGATGAGAAGCTGATCTGAGCCACACTTCCAGCCTGCTTCCTGATACTCCCTACCTGCTCCTTATACTACCTTGAAGACAAGTCACACTGTCTCAGAAGCTAAGCTCAAAGCCCCTCTAGAAGGCATCTCAGTACTTCTCCCATGGAGACAGCCATACTGGGCACAGGTTGGGGATGTGGCTCCCAAACACCACTAGGCAAGCCCTAGTGGGTGGGGCACACATTGATCTTATCTCAGATCTAGATCTGTTCTCTGCCTGCTCCACCTCAGCACTAGCAGCTCCATCCTGTTGTTTGTAGGTCTCAAACTTTGGTGTTATCCTTGACATTTTCCTCATATTCCCCACCAGCAAATCCTATTAGCTTTAATTTCTGAATCTCACCAGAATCTAATGATGTCTCCTGCATCCTTACCACCATTACAGTCCAGCTTACCATCATCAATTCACAACAGGGTGACTGCAATAAACCCCTACTGATTTACCTGCTCTGTCTTTGTCCTGCCCTGGTGAGCCCATTCTGAACATGGAATGACCATTCAAAATTAAAGCCAGACCATACCACCTCATCTGCCCAGACCCCCCAAGAGTTTCCTGCAGGGCTCAGCCCACCCGACCAGCTTATGTGGTTTCTCTTGTTCAGTTTGCCTCCCTGCTCTAATTGGCAGCTCCCCAAGAGGTGAAATTGTGTCTTGTTCACTGCTGTGCCCTCCATGTTTACAACAGTGTCTGCAAACAGAAAACACTTTGTAAGTCTCTGTTGAATAAACTCAGGACCAACTTGAGAAGACCAGCAAATAGATAATACCACCAATCTACAAGCCCAGGCTGCCTGAGTCTCAACTGTTCTCCTTGACACGCTGGAGTTGAAAAGAACATAGTAAGAGTAAATGGGGTGTTTATGGACAAAACCCTAAATCAAGCTAGGCTATAGGAAATATAAACAGAGTGGAGATATAGAGGAGAGGACATAGTGCTCAATAACACCAAGAACTGACTAAGCAGTGCAGAAAGGCCAGAGGGCAAGCTGTATGTTCAGTCTACCCACGCCAGACATGCTTAGCTGCTCTGAGCCATGTGTCCCTCAGTCACTCCTTTATCTGATTATGCTCTGGGCTTACTTCTACTGTACCCTAGAAAGCAACCCATGGAGACCCTGTGTCTGCAACATGGAAGCAGGGTCTGAGGAAGAATGGGGAGAGGCAAATGATTAGTACAGGAAGCCAAGCAGTTCAATTTCTACTCATGGTTCAAAGCAGATAATGGAGAGGCCTCACTTCTCTAACTGAGGCACTGCCATGTGGAAGTGGGCAGGCTAGGGTAGGAAAAGACAGATTACTGAATTTCAGCTTATTAATACCAAAGCAAACAGACTGAAAATAATAATTAAGAAACAAAGAAGCACCAGAGTTGAACCCACACTGAGTCCTGACAAGTTATGTATAATATCCCACCCAAACCGAGACAAGGCATTTCCCAGGAGAACATACCCTTCCTCTGTCTCATTGATGATGTCACAGATCTCCATGTTCAGTGTCCAGTCCTCGCTCTGCAGGGAGCCATCTGTTGCCTTCTCTGTGAAATCAGAAAGAAACTGCTTAATATTTCTCCTGGAATACGGGGCCCTGGAAGGAAGTGGAAGACATGACTTCTGGGGCTACTGCTTTCACAACAGAACATCAAGGAATGCTTAGCTAAAGGGCCAAGGTGGTCTAGTTTCCAAATCCCATATCTAGGAGGCCTGAGCCTAGATTTCGGAGCCAAACCAACAAGCTAGAACATAGGCTCCACCACTTACAAGTACCAAACCTAGTTAAAACTATATTATACATCTTGTCAGAAAAGTTAAATGGCTGAATAGGTATAATCCCTTAGGAAACAGCCTAGCACACAGCCTGTCCTCTATAGATATCTGCTATCGTAATCATAAAAAAGCATCTTCAGGGGCTGGTGAGATGGCTCAGCGGGTAAGAGCACCGATTGCTCTTCCGAAGGTCATGAGTTCAAATCCCAGCAACCACATGGTGGCTCACAACCACCCGTAATGAGATCTGATGTCCTCTTCTGGTGTGTCTGAAGACAGCTACAGTGTACTTATAATAAATAAATAATAAGTTAATCTAAAAAAAAAAAAAAAAAAGCATCTTCAGTGGTTAAAAACCACACCTCAGAAGGAAGAAGGGAACACTCAGTGAGTTGTGACAGGTATGACATTACAGTTTAGATCTTAATCCCTGCCCCACACCCCTGCCCCTACCCTGCCTGACAAACATCTAAGGGTAAGAGCTTATTTGCCAGTCTCTGGTGCCACTGGGTGATGGTGGATCTTCTTAGGGAGGATATGGGAGACTCTGCCTCCTACATGCTGGAGGCAGCCATTTGCTCACCCACATACTTCTCACCAACACAGCCAACTGACCTTGAACTGACACCATTTGTCACAATGACATAAAGCTCACTAAATGAAACACATGGTGTTGAGTCCTGACATATAACAACCTGCTAAGCATTTAATTGAGGAGAAAGGACAATCCTGGCATTAAAAAAAAAAAAGTGGTTCTTGGGGCTGGAGGGTTGGTGGTTAGAGCACTGGCTGCTCTTCGGGAGAACCCAGGTTCCATGCCAACACCCATAGGGTGGATCGCAACCATCTGTAATTCCAGTTCCAAAGGATCATGCCTGGGCATGAGGCATGAACATGGTACACAGGTATATATGCAGGCAAAGCATAATAAAATAATTGTTTTAAAAATAACTTTCCATATGCAAAAAGGTAGTTGTACACTTTTCTTACACTATATTAATTCAATTTATTAAAGATGTGAACACAGTGTTGAAAAGTATAAAACTCTTAGAAGAAAGCAGGGAGAAAGCTCCATGACATGTGATTTGACAATAATTTCATGAATCTAACACTAATGGCATGGGCAATCATTATGGAAAAATACAGACAGTAGAGTAATCAAAATTAAAACCTCTGGGGCTCAGTGGCAGAGCTGAGTGGCAGGTAACTACCTTCCACAAGCCCTGGCTTTGATTTTAATACCACCAAACTCTGCCTCCATCATGCATTAAAGATACAAACAACAGAATAAAAAGGCAATCTATGGAATAGGAGAAAGTCTTTGAAAAAAATCACACACATGATAAATTATCCAGAATATAAAGAACCCTGCAACTCAACAACAAAACTATGTATCATGCCAGGCAGTGGTGGCACATGCCTTTAATCCCAGCACTTGGAGGCAGAGGCAGGTGGATTTCTGAGTTCAAGGCCAGCCTGGTCTACAGAATGAGTTCTAGGACAACCAGGGCTACACAGAGAAACCCTGTCTTGAAACAAACAAACAAACAAACAAACAAACAAACAAAAAACACCCAACTATGTAATCATAATAAAATAATTGTTTTAAAAATGGCTTTCCTGGGCTGGAAAGATGGCTCAGCAGTTAGGAGCACTGACTGCTCTTCTCGTGGTCCTGAGTTCAGTCCTCAATGATGGCTCACAACCATCTGTAATGGGATCTGATGCCCTCTTCAGATGTGTCTGAAGACAGCTACAGTGTACTTACATACATATACACATAAAAAATCTTCAAAAACAATGGCTTTCCATAGGCAAAAAGTTTTCAACACTTGTGTTCATATCTTTAATAAATTTAGAGTTAATATAGTATAAGAGCCCCACAATATACACATGAACGAGAGAGAAAGGATAAACAAGAGAATGATGGTATATGCCTATGACCCTAAGGAGTAGAGGTGGGAGGATCACAAGTTTGAAGCCAGCTTGAGCTATAGAATCTCAAACAATAACAAAGATGGAGTAAAGGATCCAAATTGGCATTTTTCCCAAAAAGAAATATAAATGTATTTATATTATTATATAATATTATATAAATGATCATATGAGAGATATGTGATCAAAAATATTTACTTTAGTGAAATACAAATCAAAAACTTCAATAGGCTAGTTGTGATAAAAATTGATGAAGAGGCAACAAGATTATGAATTAGAGACTATCCTGAGCTATATATCTTTGGATTAGAGATATATAGTTCAGTGGTAAAATGCTTGCTAACATTTGGGAAACTCTGATTCTAGTCTTTAGCATTACAACAACAGCAGCAGCAGAAGCATCAACACCCACCCCACAACAGATATCATCTCATACTCATAGTATGTATGTATGTATGTATGTATGTGTATATGTGTATATATATATGTATGTATATGTATATATTTAATTTTATTTTTTGTTTCTGAGAGCTTTGCCTGCATGTATGTCTGTGTACCACATGTATGCAATGCTTGTAGAGCCCAGAAGGCAGCATCGAATCCCCTGAAACCATAGTTACAGATGGTTGTTAGCTGTCATATGGGTGCTGGGAACTGAACTCTGATCCTTTGGAAGGGCAGCCAGTGCTCTTAAAAACCACTGGATTATCTCTCCATTAGCTATTATTTTAAAAACATGAGATAATAAGTGTTGTTAAAGATGTGGAAAAACTGGAAGGAAACCTTCTCTATTGAAAATACAAAACAGTACAGATAGTACAGGAACAGTGTTGTGGATCCTCAAAAAACTAAACACAGAGCCCATAACTTATGTTTTGGGTATGTCCTTTCATAGAGGCATGTGTATACTCATGCTCACAGCAGAACTGTCCACAATGTTCTAAGGTGAAGCTGACTACCCATCCACATAGGTTAATGGGTATATACACAATGGACTTGTCAGCCTCACAGAGGAAGGGAATTCTGGTACCTGCTACATCAGTGAACCCTGAAGATAGTGTTCTGAGTGGAAGCAGCCATGTTCAAAGGACAAATGCTGTATGGTCCCACCCTGTGAGTCTGTAACATCCCCACATCACCTGGGAGCTATGCAACACATTTATGTCTGATGGAGGCCTAGGTTCAAGCTAGGAGTTCTCAGCATTGTTCAAACACACGATTTTTTTCTAAGGAGTACTTAGAACACACATACCCAAAGATTCTGATATGATTAAAGAAGGTACTCATTGACAGTTCTGGGAAGCCTCGTGGTAATGCAGATGTATAGCCCAGGTTAGTGCTCTATAGATGGGCAGTGAGAGGCAGAACGGCACTTTGAGTTCAGTCTTATTGTCCTATATGCAGAGACTGTCATTGTGTGGTAAGGGACATGCACATCCATCTCTGAAGCTCCTAAGCACTAGGGTACAGGTATCAACCACCCACAGTATGTGGCATCCTCTGTTAGCACCCAGGCTGGACTGTCAACATGGGTGTCTTAATCATCTCTTTCTCCTTAGCTTCCAAAATGGTATGTGGCACATCTCAGGCTCTTGTCAATCTTGAGAAAATGGCATCTGGACTACATGGCTTTCCTTTGCCTTCAAGGTGTAGACTGAACTGCACTCAAGTCTGCAGCCTGGTCAGAGGGTACTGTATGAACCTTCTTCTGCCTCTGTTATCTTCCTTTTACAGGAAGGGTACAGGCGGGGGCTGCACAAGGATAGCCCACAAAGCAGGGCTAAGAAGTTAGTTTGTCTTCTTGACTCTTCAATGGAAATGGAACTTCTACTGTGAACATTCACACAGGATGTCAGGAAGCTGAAGCAGTAGGCAATAATGGTTGTGTGAAACACCTGCTTCATAGGGGCCATTCCTGCCTCACTGATAGTAATCCAGAAACTTCATTGCATATTATTGACCCATTACTCAATGAGCTTGCTACCTATCAAATCCCCACTTTCTTCTTTCTCCAGCTTGGACTGAAGTACCCTGAATGCTAGTTCTTTGTCCTGATAACTCTGGGCTACTGTCCACACTTGCTGACTACAGAGATAATCTGGCTGTTTTCTTCTCCAGACTCACCAAAAGAATGTCACTGAATGCAAAATGCTAAACCAGTGCTCTTTTGCCTTCTAGTGCTGTATGTTTAGCATCCAAGTGTAGATATGGCAGCCAAGAAACCGACCCACTGAGGGCTCCTCTCAGCAAGCTGCCTTAGGACTGATGCATGGGAGGGGTGGGTAGGCAGGAAAACCATGCTCCAGAGAGAATGCACACTTCTGTCAGGGTCAAGGGTTGAGGGATTTCTGGCCCAGGTCCAACACCAGGCTGGGGGTAGTCTTTTCTGAATGAAGCAAATGCTGTGGAATGATATGGTGGAATGTGTATCTGGGTGCTTTATTCTGCTTATTCTAGCTCCTGGCCATTAGCATAGCCTCGAGAAGTTCAACATTTTGCAACCATGGTCACTGTTGTATTAGTCTGTATCCATCCCAGATCATGGCTGGCAGGAAGGATTTGCCTATTACTTCCTGGGGCACTGCATTTCTACCATTATACAAAGTTTTATTTTAGGATTTGACAATTTATGTGTCAAAAGAAATGAACTTTGCTCTCCTCTAGCCTGGAGACCAGACTAAATAAGGGAGGCCACATTGAGTGGCCTCAATCCCAGAATCAATCAACACAACTTTGTTCCTATCTGATGAAAATTCTTTTATAAAAAGAAAAATAAGAACTGATTGAGCTACTCTGACGGCCTTGATTCCCTCCTCCGGCTTAAGCAGGCGTGGCTTTCTAATGAAGCGGGAATAAAGAAGTACTTTTCTTGGGTTAGTTCCTTATAATCAAAGTGAGTATCATTTAGCTGGAAAACTCAAAACCTCAGTAATTGAAATAAAGGTGCTGACCCTAAGAATAAGTTGCCATGCGTTTGAACACCTTGCTGGTACTATTAGAGGAAGGAAGGGGTGAATAGAAGGTTAATGGATTCTGCTGCTAAACCAAACTTAGAAATAACATTTCATTGATTTAGTATTTCCTCTATAAAGCCTCCCAAGTTTGAGTCCCTGGTCGCTTTACCAAAGAGCAGCCTGGGTGAGTATAGTCCATTGTTCTGTGAAGCACTGAAGTGCCCTGCCCAGGTGGCCTCTCTCCTGGCTGGGCTGCCTTGAAAGGTCAGAAGTTCAGGCTCACAGTCAGGCCCCCTTGCTTCAAGATGAGCCTCCTGCTGAGACAGCTGCCAGAGCAAAGCACAGAAGAGCCTCTTGAGTGTGTGATAGAGTGAGGTACTGAAACACCTCTTCTGGGAAAGGAACCATCAAGGAAGGGGTGTTCAGAGTCAGCCAGTGAGTGTGGCAGGAAGAGCAGGAACTGGAATTTCGTGGTGAGGTTTTGTGAACTGATATTATGTGCCTCTGAGGAGCCCTGGGCTGCAGACGACTTTGCTGTCCCACAGCTACACTGGGACCGAGGCCTCTACCTCTTCAGAGCTTCCGCCCTATGTTCTTCCCTAGCTCAAATGATGGGGGCCTTGTACCACTCTTTCTGGTGCTATCTCTGTCTTTATCAGCTTGCTACTCGCCAGCCATCTTCTTACAATGCTCTGATTTCCTTGAGAGCCCCAAAGCTACTGGTTCCTGGCCTTGAGCTGTCTTTCTTACACACATGAGATGGTAGAACAGGGTAGACAGGGCACCACAGGGGCCCATCTGACTCTGAATCTTACTGATGATGCTAAAGCACTTTCTCATCTACTCCTTACCCAAGCTACAAGGATGCAACCTTGCCTGCTTCTGTGGCAGCCACACTGTGCCTTCTGTGGACCCTGGTTAAGATTACTTCAAGCTTCTATGTGGTTCTGTACTCATCAGAAGGGCAGAGTCCCACTATTTGTGAGTGACTCTGCTTTGTCTGGTGGTGAACGGTCTATCAATACCACACAGGATGTAAAAAGAGAGTGAAAAAAAATAAGTGATAACTAAAACAACTGCTCTTTGTAGCTGTTGTAAATAAATGCAGCTGTGCAAATGTTTTAGGAACTAGCTATATATCCTTAAAGTGTGCTTTCACTGCTTGTAAGCACAGCTTTGATTTGGGTGTGTGAATTCTAATGCTAGGTAAAAAACAAGAGTCACTATGTGAGAAGTAAGGACATGTCCCACTTATACAGAGGCCATTTATCTATCATTTGAGTACCAGTACATGTCTTAGTTAGGTTTCTATTGCTGGGATAAAACAGTGTCCAAAAGCACCTTGAGGAGGAAAAGATTTACTTCAGCTTACATCTTCCAGGCCATACTCTATCACTGAGGGAAATCAGGACAGGAATTTAAGGCAGGAATCTGGAGGAAGGAATGGATGCAGAAGCCATGAAGGAACACTGGTTATTAGCTTGCTCCTCATGGCTTGTTCAGGCTGCTTTCTTATAACTAGAGCCACCTGTCCGGTGATGGAACCATTCACAGTGAACTGGCAGTCCCTCATCAATCCTCAGGCAAGAAGATACTGATCCTATGGGTTCCCTACCCTCAGATGACTCTAGTTTATGTCAAGCACAGTAGATATATGGATTATAGAAGACTTTTATATAAAAGGTGGTGATGGACCCTCTCTTATAAACTAAGGTAGAATGGAGCAGCTTCAGAATCTGTCTTAGATGAAAAACACCACATCCAAACTTGGGTTTGTTACCAGATGGGACAACATAGAGTAAGTATCCAGGCCTTTGAAGCAGAACTGAGATCAGTCATGTAATCCTGGCCTAGCAACTGTAAAGTAGAATCTTGTGTTTAGACTTGCATTCCCCTGGTGGCTGTGATGCTGAACATCTGTTGTGTAAACACAGTTACCACACATCTAGCCATCTTCTTTGGAGACATGTCTGTTAACATTCTTTGCCTATTTTTTAAATTGGGTAGTTGGGTTTTTTCTGTTTTAGAGTTTCTTTACATATTCTAAATAGTAATTCATTATCTGATATATTCCTTGCAAATATTTCCTCCAATTTTGTAGGTTGGATTTTCCTTCTCTTGAAAATATTCTTTAACACATAAAAGGGGTTGTTTTTATCTTGTGAGAGATCTCACTCTACAGGACAGGTTGGCCTAGACCTCAGGATCCCCCAACTCCTATTGAATACTAGGATTGTAAAAGTTGCACACCATGCTCAACCAAACAAGTTTTCATTTTGATAACATCACATTTATTTTTTTCTTTTGATGTTTTTATTTTTTGGTGTCACACGCAAGAAATTATTACATCACTATGATTTTTCTCCTGTTTTCTTCTAAGACTTACAGTTTACACTCTTCTGCTTAGGAATTTGATCAATTTGGAGTTAATTTCTGTATATGGTATAAGATAAAGGCCTAGCTTTATTATTATGGGTAAGTATTTCTTTTTCCAAGCACCACTAGTAAAAATCATGATTCTTCCTCCACTAAAGTATTTTGGCACCTTGTTGAAAGCATACTGAGCACATTGAGAAGCGTATTCCCAGGCTCCTGCTTTACTCTGCTACTGGTCTATAATAGATCAGCCTTTAGGTCAGAACAACACTTTTTGATTATCTAGTTTTACAGTAATTTTGAAGCCCGGAAGTATGCATCTTCCAACTTTGTTCTTTTGTTGGTTATTTTGAAAGTTCCCTCAGA
This sequence comes from Montemys delectorum, assembly GCA_019843815.1. Classification (NCBI taxonomy): domain Eukaryota; kingdom Metazoa; phylum Chordata; class Mammalia; order Rodentia; family Muridae; genus Montemys; species Montemys delectorum. Next base: position 5,928 of record JADRCD010105783.1, on the reverse strand, counting down.
GTTCATGGGGATTCTAGGTCAGTTTTTTTTTTTTTACTTTTACAAAAACTGTGAGTGGCATTTTGATAGATTTCCCCACATCTATATAGATTGGGGCAGCACTAATATATATATATTTTTTAATTTAATTTTTATCACATTGGTGTTTTACCTACATGTATGTCTGAGTTAGGGTATCAGATATTCTGGAACTGGATTTATAGACAGTTGTGAGCTGCCATGTGGTTGCTGGGAATTGAACCTAGGTCCTGTGGTCTCCACAGCCAGTGCTCTTACCACTGAGCCATCTCTCTAGACACCCCCTGCAAGCATTAATATCTTAAGACTGTCTTCCCTTCCATCTAAACTGTCTGTCCATTTACTTCTCTTTAATCTCTTTCAGCAGTGTGTGTCTATGTTTATGTGTATATTGCTGGCTTGTTTGTCTGGTATTCTGAGACAGTTCTTGACATGCTGCATACCCAGGCATATCCAGGCAACGCCACAAAGAGCTCTGTTAGGAGGAAGAAGCTCCTAAATTTGGCTTGGTTCATCTTTAAGGTAAAGGAGCAGCAATGGCACAGTTTTTGTTATGAATCTAAATATTTAAACCCCTAGAGTACTTAGAACCAGCTAGGAAAAAGAGCTGTACTTCCGGGCCCCCTCAGAAGTGGGCAGGAGATGGGGGGGCGGGTATGGCGCTGTTGCTGTCCACACAGCAGCCTCTTGCCCACAAAGCTACTGGTCTAAATCTTCAAGGGATGCACACTCATCCCTTTAAATAGAAAAACAAAAAAGAGAATGAAAATTACTGCTTACAAAGCACACAACCTTCAGCTCCAGCAACCCTCCCACAGCCTCTCGAGTATTTGTACAAACAACCATACCTAGCTTCCTGCAGCAATATTCTGCAGTTCACAATGTACAACCCCACAGCCCTCCATAAAGTATTATTGCAGGGCTAGCATTCCTGCAGTGGGACAGGAGGCAGAGACAGCACTGCCTAAAGCTCAGAAGCCTGCAGACCAGCTAGTCTCAAGTACTCATCATGACAGAAACAAAAGAAACTAGGCCTCAACAAAATGGCAGGAGAAAACCAACTCCTGAGCTCTATATGCAGTGTAGCATCTGCATGCCCATGTCCCCTCCGTCCTTCCCTCCCTCTCCCAACAAACACACTATTGTTTTATTCTTTACTGGCAGAAACACTAATGTTCAAATAAACCACACTTCAAAAACTCTATTTATAAGAAATACCCCCAAAAATACTGAAACTGCTATTGGGGGGAGTGAAAATATTTTAACACTGTACTTTTCTTAAACATGTATGACAGGGGCTGGCAAGATGACTCATCGGGTAAAGTGCTTGCTACCAAGCTTGAAGACCTAAATTTGATCCATAGGTCCCACATGCTAAGAAAGAACAGACTTCTACAAGTTATCCTCTGCCCCTTCCCACAAATGACAAATGTAGTAAAAATAAATTCTAAAAAATATATTATGACAGACTAAAAATACAATTTACTAGCTATAACAATTCAATTTTTTTTTCAGTATTTTCTTGAGATATAAGTTCTCTGCTGAGGTGTTTTCAAATGACCAATCAAGCACTACTTGTCCATGTGTAGAACCTCCACTGCTGGAAAAATTCCATTCTCTCCCAAGAAGAGAAAATGGCTGGGCTGTAGCTCTTCACAATTCATCTTCCTCCAATTATCAACCAGTAATCTACTGTCCCTGCCATCCTTGGGCTTTCTGACAAAGGTGACAGGAAAGGCCCATCTCCCGTGGATGCTATGGACCACTCTGAAGGAGGGTCTTTTGTGCTGTGATGGCTGCTATGGCAGGGTTTCTGAACCTTTAACATCTGTTAACCTAGCATTTACCGCTATTTTTCCTAGTGGATGTCTTCTGTTTCCTTCTCTTCCTTAACTAGCTTGGTTACCATTTCCAGTTCTTTGTTGAATAGAAATAGCAAGCATGAGCACCCTTTGCCTACACAGATCCATTAAAGCACAACCACACCACGAGCACATACATCAGAAGGCTCGGCTCAGCTCTATCTCACAGAACAGCAGTCTCTTCTGGAGGTGAAAGTAGCAACTACAGGAGGATCTGGGCTCACATCTGACCTAGGGTCTTACTCCAGCCAAGCCACTATAGAGCCACCATCTCACTAGATGCCTTCTGATGGACCACAGTACCTCAAGAGACAGCCATGAAACTTTCCAGGCAATTCTGTGTACTCAGAAATTCTACCTATTTTAGTGGCTCATGAGCCAAAAGTCCACTTTAGCCCCTTCCTAGACTTGAAGCTGAGTGTCTTTAAGTGGCCGACTTTGCTGGATATGGTGGCACATGCCTATAATCCTTGCACTGGAAAGCTGAGGCAAAAGAATCGCAAGTTGAAGATCAGCCTGGGCTACAGAGAGCCTGTTTCACACTCCCACCCTACCCCTCTCCTGTGTAAAGAAGAGGCTGGCCTGGCACTGCCGGGTCCTTGGAAGTGAAGGGTTCATTGCAGTGCAATGCTTGCAGATGCCCCAAGTGGCAGGCCCCTGGGTGGCAGGCCCCTGGGTGGCAGGCCCCTGGGT
>JADRCD010105778.1:0-10060 GCA_019843815.1 Montemys delectorum | reverse complement strand
AATGTCTGTGGGGAACCATGGCTCCATGCAGTTACTAAAGCAGATTATATGAATAGTGAATTTTACTGTACATACTATTAAGAAATCAGCTACAGTTGGGCCCAGTGGTGCATGCCTACAGTCCCTGATACTCAGGAGGCTGAGGCAGAAGGAGCATTTGAGCTTAGGACTTGCCATCAGCCAACATAGTGAGAACTCCCTTCTCAAAAACTTAATTAAAGTCAGAAACAGCACTTGGGGGACTCAAAATAGCATAGTAAATGTACCCGATCTTCCTTTAAATAATAGTTGAATCACATTGAAGAGAATGGGGAAGAAAAAAATCAATGTAAGTCATTTTGTAAAACTGAGTTGCAACTAAAGATAAATAGGGTATTCTAGTCAGTAAATATGTTTCTTGGTAGGTTCATGATTCTGAATGTATTTTATGCATCTACTAGGACACAAATATGTAAATATGGCTTAGAAAAAGAGAGCCAGTGTTCCTCTGCAAATAAGGAAAGAGGATGACTGGAGCCAGCTCTGAACTCTTCCACTCACATTGGATACAGTGTTTTAATAGCAATAAATACAGTTCATGATAGATAAACATATACATGGATCATATTTATAAACAGTAGATAGATAAATAGAGAGATGTTAGATAGGTAGATGATAGAAGGCATCAGCTATATAGTAAATAGATAATAAGTAACAATTATGTAATAGATAATTGATAGATGATAAATATATACATAGATAATAGTTAATTGAATTACAGACAAAATTGATAGTAAATAGTTAGATATAGATATATAGATGATAGATAGATAGATAGATAGATAGATAGATAGATAGATAGACAGAAATGAAGCCAAACACATATTTTACCTGTGCATTTTCTAAGTTTGCCTAATGTGGAACTTAAAACCTATTTTTTTCTTTTTTTTTTTCTTTCTTTTTTTTTTTTTTTTTTTTTTTTTTTTTGGTTTTTCAAGACAAGGTTTTAAAATCTAGTTTTAAATGCCATTCTACAAATCAATGAGACAAATTCCCACTGGAGGAAGTTCCAAGAATGGGTCAGGGGGTGAGCAAGATGAGCCTGGAGTATTTTGTTATGGAAGAAAACAAAGGTGTGTTCAAAAACAGATATGAGTTTGTGCAAAGGTTGGAGCCAGCTTGGAGATGCTCTAAAGGCCAAACTGGAACAAGATCAACGTTTACTAAAGACAGGAGCTAGTCCTCTGCTGGGCGAGGAGCTGGCAAATGCTGTCTGCTACCTGTTCACTTGCTTCTGTTTCCTTTGCTGTACAGAAATTTTCAGTTACTCGAGATCCTATTTTTTGGCTGCTGGTCTTATTTTCCATGCTCCTGCAGTCTTCAGAGAGCCCTTACCTGTGCCAGTGAGTTGAAATGTACTCTCTACCTTTACCTAACTGCCATCAGGTGCTATGGGTGACTTGGTAAAAACAGAAATAAAACATCCTCATACAAACATACACTGTCCTCTGATAGGACAGGCGAACTCAATGGAAACATTCAGACAGTTTAGCAAGAAGTTCTCAGGAGACCAAATCACTCCCAGATCAATGAACAAACAGGATTAAGAGTATTGAGGAAATGCTCTATATTCTCAGTAAGAGAGCTAGTTGTGCCATAGGCAAGCCTAGCTCTAAAGACAGCTACCTAGAAAACGGGTCACAACTTTCTACAATGTAAGAAGCCGTGGGGAGGTCGGGCGGTGGTGGCGCACGCCTTTAATCCCAGCATTTGAAAGGCAGAGGCAGGCGGATTTCTGAGTTCGAGGCCAGCCTGGTCTACGGAGCGAGTTCCAGGACAGCCAGGGCTACACAGAGAAACCCTGTCTTGGGGAAAAGCAAGCATTTCTAAGAAAAGGAGCTTAATGGTGGTTCTACTACATGCTCAGTCTTCTCGATTTTGCTGCTCCAGACAGGCAGGAGGCATCCACGTAGGGGCAAGTTGATAGGCTGAAAGCAGCGGCTACAGAATTATGTCAATGGGTAAATTTGGTTATTGATGAACAAGCTCTTAGTTTGCTTCAGGAATGGATGAAGACACTATGGATAAGGCAAGGCCTCCAGCTTCAAGCCCAGTGCCCTTGTCCATCTCCACGGGGCTGTGCAGGCCAGGCTTACTCAGAGTAGCCGACAGCCTTGGCAGAACACCCTGTGATCCCACCAGAACATGAGCGTGGGAGGCCGATGAGGAGCTGTTAACAGGCATTTCCCCAGTCAGAGAGCAAGTTTCTTGCCACCTCCCAGCTTCTGGAGAAGTCTAAGGCTAGCTGCTCCACTCTATCCCCAACCCCCACGGCGGGGGTTGGGGAAGGGGTCAGAGTGGCAGCCTCTAAAGTGGCTCACTCACATCAAGAAATTAGGTCCTTGGAGGGTACTGTGACTCTTCACTCTTGCTTTGAGGTACTCTGATGAGACAAGAGCTAGGACTGGCAATATCTTTGCCACTCTTAATTCTGTTGTCTGTGTAATTATACAAGAAGCCTGGACCTTAGCTGGATCAGGCTGAACTTGCCAATAGGGACACTTTTACAAGAGTTGGAATTTAACGTTCTAGCTTTCACAGCTGGGATGGCTTTACTAGTTGGCTTTGTTCATCGACTGAACTTGGATTTAATGGTGACCTACATCCAAGGAGGTCAGAGTGTCAGGACTTTTGTAGCATGGCACAGAACAGAATACAAATGCTTAGAGGGAGGCACCTAAAGAAGTGGGTTTCATTAGGTAGAACCCACCTTTTTCCATTGTCACCAACTTCTCAGACATGGCCAAGCAGCACTCAGTAAGGATCTGTCATCAAATTACTTTGACATTTCTGCTGCCACCTCCACTGGTAGTGCAGTCGAGAGAAGAGACCTGGTGCCAGCGTATTCTCCCTAACCTTGTCCAATAAGAATGAAGAACTTCCAGGTGACTGAGGGAAGATTTCAGCATGAACCATCGAGATAAAGGGAAGAATGTGCATGGAAGTATACGTCTGTAATCCCAGAATTTAGGAGGTTGAAGCCGGAGAAACACAGGCTTGAGCCCAGCCTGGGCTCCACAGAAAATTCCAAACCAGCCCAGCCTGTCAACATTCAGTCTCTGCTAAGATCCAGCAGCAGGTCATACAGTTCACAAAAAGAGAGTTAATTGCCTGGGGCTAACGGAGGGCTTTGCTCCAGTACCCCGAGGCCAGGACATTTCTTCTGTAACAGCCACAGGCTCCAAACAGCTACTGTCCCTTTTAGCTCCATATCGGCTGACAGTGAGTGCAGCCTGGATCTTTTGGAGAGCCTTCCTCTGTCTGGATCACATTCAGAGCAGCAGCTCTCTGGGTCACCCAGGGAAGGGCAGTGACACCCAAACGAGGAATGTGCTGCTTCCAAAGTCCAAAGAGATCGTCACCTAGGTGCCCTTTCTTTCTTTGTTAGTTGTAGAAAGGTTCATAGGCAACAGTTCATCTGTCACCTTAGATGTTCTGGCTGACAAATCTGAACTACTGGGACCCTTGAATCTCCCCCAGTGGCTGCTCCTACGCCAGTACCATATTCACTTCCCAATCTTGACACACAAAGCCTGCCATCAAGGAGAGAGCAGCTGGGGCTTCTCCCTCAGCAGCTTTAATCAGCACCAGGTCATTGACCCATTGGACTAGGGTGATGTCTTGGAAAAGGAAAAGTCAGAATTACTGAAGACTGAATTATGATGCTGAACTAGGGGGGTTAATGTGCGTCTGGCGGGGAGTACTGTGGATGTACACTCCTGATCTTGCCATATGACTAACACTAAATGGCAAAGTCTCTGCTGAGTGAGCCTATGTGGATCAATTAGGCCTGCTTCAGCTCTATGGGAAGAAGGCTCAGCAGGGAAGGATGCTTGGTGCCAAGCCTGAGGACGCGGGTTCGATACTCAGGCCTCATATGATAGAAGAAAAGTGATCCCTGCAAGCTGTCCTTTGACTTATACAGGTACACCGTAACACACAGGAGGCCCTCTCCACAGTGGATATATAAATGTAAAAAGAATGTAATTAGTTACGATGACTGAAATGCTGAAAGTCAAAATTAAAGATCAGTCGAACAGCCTCTGGATTCAGGGAGAGGAGAGTGAAACTGAGCAGGTAAAGCACTGGACTCACAGCATAAACAGTTCTGTATGATATGCGTTCGTTTTTACAGTATTGTGCATTTGTTAAAAAAAAAAGTTCACACACGTCTAGTACAAAATGTGAACCTGAAGCACACAGATCTACAAAGGTAATTTTGGAGGCTAGAGGATCCAAAGAGGGATGCCCATTGGCAAAAGAGGTGGGTTCTACGATGAAGGTCCGAAGCCAGCAGGAAAGGGAATGGGTGGTAACTCTGCAAGATAGTGGCGTGTATGAGACTGAACAAACAACATCACAAACGGGCCTGTGCTCTCTACGACAGTGCTATCATAGAGAAATACCAGCTAGCCCTCGTAATACAGTGCCCCACAGCTATTGGAACTGAGCAGGGATGTAGTGGGCAGAAGTCAGTAGGGAGATTCTGGATATTGGAATAGGGAGAGCAAGGAGAGGAGGAGAGCAGGCAGGAGGCAGTAGAGAGTGGCAGGTGATAATTAGAGTGGGATTTCAGAGTTCAGCATGAGGTCATTTCACTTTAATGTAAATCCACTATTTACCTACAGAATATCTATGGATGTGTATACCAGCATTCCCAGGCTTCTGTGGCAGAGGAGGGCTGTCCCCAGTCTCAGTAGGGATACCTCTCACTCAAGCTTTACTGTATGGTACTGCTGTGCTGTGGTAGAAGGGACTGGAGATCAGAGAGCAGTGGCTGACTCTGGTGTTGGAAATGAAATATATGGGAAAAAAAAAGTCTTGAGGCCTTTTGCAGTGCCAGAAATAACAAAAGCTCAAAGGTAAGGCAACATTCTACATTGACAGGGCCATGCTAAAAGGAGAAAAAAAAAAAAAAAAAGCATAGGGCCAAGTTCAAGAGCTGCAACTGGTCAGAACTGAAATGATTCAAGTAACAAAATGAACGGTATTAGATCATACTCCAAAGCAGAAAACAAAGAGCCACAATTCAAACTTGTAAATGGAATTAGTCAAAAGGTAGGGAAAAGAGAAACTTATTTTCCATGCAGAAAAATTCTTAGTAGTTAAACGTGGATGTTCCATCCCAGAGGAGGAGACGTGCCTCTTTGTTCCCGAAAGTGTGGGCTGCACGGGAGATAAGGTCTTAGCGGTGGGAAGGTTGGGTCTACGTCGCAGCCAGTGATGGGGCTCAGCGGTTCCTGTTGATGGCTTGTACATCTCATTCTGTGCTGGAGAAGTGCTGAGATTCCCAGTTCTCAGGGTTGGCAGGCTCATCAGGACAAAACTATCCAATTCCAGTAGTGTTGTATCTAAAAGAGCAGAACAGCGTGCCGCAAAGCGCTCTCTAGATTCCCAGACACCAATCCCAGCCTCTCTTTCTCTCCTCAGATCAGTCAATGCAAAGTCATCCATGTGCTGTGAGGGAGGGGGTCTGCGATTTTCCTGATACCAGCAATGCAGAACAGCCTGCTTCTTGCCTCAAGAGAGGACTAGAGGAAAACCAGACCAGACAGTGGTACCCGCAACATGGCAACCTGAGGTGGATAGGGGCAGTGGTATAGGACTCCTCCAATATCACACACACACACGCACGCACGCACGCACGCACGCACGCACGCACACCCTATTGAAAACCTTAAGTAGCTCTCTCTCTCTCTCTCTCTCTCTCTCTCTCTCTCTCTCTCTCTCTCTCTTTCTCTCGGACGAGCCATATATTCTGCACACAATGGTGACTTGGGAACTCCCTGTCACCAGAGGCAAAAGGAACTATCTTCAGTTTAGGTAGAAACCATAAAGATCTATATAACCCCTCCCAGCCTCATGGGGTGTAATGTGAATCACACTGACAAACTGCTGTGTGCTATTTAAACTTACTGAGAAGTTCTTCTGGAAGCAGGGTCAAGCCCACTGCCACTAGCAGGAATGTTTATGTCTAAGTGTCACACAGGGCTCTTTGTCTAGAGATGGGCTACCCACCCCTGGCTATGTAAGGGGTCAGGGAAAGGCAGTAAACAGCTGCAGGTACTAATAAGACCGGTCCTTGGGGTTGGTGACATGTTCAGAGGTAAAGTCACCTGCCTCCAAGCCTGAAGACCTATGACCCCACCCCCACGCCCACCACCATCCCAGATTCCCATGACGGAAGTAGAGAACCAAATCCCACAGGTTGTCCTCTGACCTTTATAGATGCCCATGGCACACACTAAATAGATGTTAAAAAATGGAAGCACTGAGTTATTGAAAACAGCTAAAAGGTAAACCGTTTTCAATGGAGTAACGATAGTATACCCCGTGGTATAAAGCCCTTGCTGGGAATGGGATGCACAATCGTCCATGGAGAAGCAGCTCAACCAGGAGCGTCAGTGGACTGCCTCGACCACCCTCTTGATCTCTCCTGTTGTTTGCAAGCCCCAGATTTGATGATGTCACCTTTGTCTGCTCTCTCCGGTGAGCTGTGTGAGTCATCCGCCGCACGTTGTGAGCATCAGTTTGATGACGTCTTGCGCTCTGTCTGCCATTTCTTATTTACCCATTAACTTCTGCTTGCTGCGTGCTTAAATAAGTCACTCATTCAAACTGAAGGTACAGCCAGCTAGGGTAAGTCGGTCTTTGAGCCACAGCGAACCTGAGACTGCTCATCTTCCTCTCCACTTTGCAGAAGAATCTGTATGGGGAGTGAGGGAGAGTGGCTACCACACAGACAAACAGCGCTTCTACACAACGGGACCCATGAGAAGACCGCCCACAAAAGCAACCCCACCATGGTGCCCCTCGTAGAGTTGAAGCTTATCTATTTGCTGAGTAATTATGGAAATGGAAAGAGTTATAGCACTTTATTCTGTGCTAAGGCCTCATTTTGCATAGCCAAGGTGCGTTGGGTTTTTTGTTGTTGTTGTTGTTGTTGTTGTCTTTTGTTTTCGTTTTTATTTTTGGTAGACCGAGTTGTCCAAGGTCATTGCTTTCATGGACTGAGAACTTACAGTGGATGCAGGAAAACATTGTCTCCCAGCAAGGTAACTCCTCCCCTGATCCTAACTTACCTGCCTGACTTGGCTCCATCTCCATCTTGCCCCTGTCCATTCATTCTTATTCTCTGCTAAGTGGCTATGTGTTATAATCTGTGTAAAGGCCCTGCTGCTCAGACCTGGCTCACACGCCCTCTCCCTGTTCTCTACACTCACTGTTCCCAAAGTCTGTTCACGCCCACGCCCTTGGCCCTGTGCCCTGTATCGGAGCCCTCTTGACCGTCTGCCTCCTGCCAACTGAACCTGAGGAGGAGAGTGACCGTTTCAGAGTCGCCTTCCAAGTAGTTGCCCAAAACTGTAGCGCGATTGCTTCATGTGTCAAGTCTTTTCCTCCAAGGAAAAAGTGATCCTGGCAGTAACGAGAAGTCACACAGGGTCCTATCAAAGGGTGGAGCCGTTCATGACTGGTTTTAACAAAAAAAAAAAAAAAAAAAAAAGAAAAGAAAAGAAAAATGAAGGAAGCCTCAGCTGGAAGCAAAAGCTGCTCCCACTCACAGTGGCTCTTTTCAAAGTTCATATGGTGCCAGATGTGAATCCCAGCATTGTCAATGAAAAGAAACGTCCATCTTAGGGAGCCTGAGTACACATCTGAATTGAGTAGGTGGTTGCCATACAACAGGAGAGCAAAGGCTATTGAGCAATAAAACATACATACGCCTGGCTGAGGCGGGGTCCTCTGCAGGCAGCTGGCCTGTTCCACTCAACTAGCTAAGCCCTGCATGCCCATCCCTCCTTGCTGCTGATGAACCTGTACCTCATCACTCAACCCAGAGAAAGTTTCCTCTGTGCTCCCCATGTCCCCAAGGACTCTATCTAGCCCATCTCTCATAGGTCTCTCCCACTGGAATGTAGCTCCATGGAGGCCTAGCCCAGGATCTTTTATATATGTCCTTTGAATGAATGAATGAATGAATGAACGAATGAACGAATGAATGAAATACCAAAAACATAAAAGAAAAATGAACTATTTCTGCACCATCTATTTCTCCATTCATACATACTTGGCTAGACTGCCTCTTATACTTTTGAGCCCTGAAAAATTCTCCCCAAGAAGGAAACCAGTAAGGGGAAGAGCAGCGATTAAAGGATGTGTTCTGGGGTCACCCACCACAGGTCAGACTCTCAGTGTGACCACTGTTTTCTAGAGGTGTACTCTTGGCTGGGTCACCAGCTTCCCTATTTGTGCCCTGGGCACAGCTCTGTAAGACCATGGTTCCCAATCTGTGTGCCCTGTTCGTATTTCTGCTTGTCAGAGGCACAGGCAAAGCTTGTGGGTGTCACCTGATAAGCCAGTTGGGGCCAGTTCTAGGAACTGAGACCTCAGTCTGTGGGATCTGATGTCATTGCCAGGTAGACAGTGTCAGGAGTGAGCAGAATTCTAGGACCCCAGCCTGGGTCTGCTGGAGGTGTGAGTGTCCGCTGGTTGGCTGAGAGAAAGCCCTCCCATCTTGGGAATGCAGAGGCCTGTAATGACTGTTTATCTCTCTCTCTCTCTCTCTCTCTTTTTTTTTCTCTTCGAGACAGGGTTTCTCTGTATAGCCCTGGCTGTCCTGGAACTCACTCTGTAGACCAGGCTGGCCTTGAACTCAGAAATCCGCCTGCCTCTGCCTCCCAAGAGCTGGGATTAAAGGCGTGCGTCACCACTGCCCGGCTGACTGTTTATCTCTTAAAGGTCATTCTTATGTGGTATACCTACCTATGTATGTCTGTGGACTAGTGTGCAGGCATCTCTCTGGAGGCCTGGGGTTGACTGACATCTTTCTTGATTTCTCCATCCCCATTTTATTCAGTGAAGCAGAGTCTCTTAGTTGATCTTGGAGCTCACAGTTGAGACAGACTAGCTAGCCAGCTTATCCTGGATCTCCAATCTCTGCCTTCAGAGTTCTTAGATTGCAGGAGGACTTCTAAACCTCTAGGTATTTATTTGGATCCTAGAGATTTGAACTCTGGTCCTTATGCTTATGTGTCAAGCACTTTATCCACTGAGCCATTCCCCCTAAGCCTCCTCTATGTTTTTTCTTAAAGTCAGGATGACTTTGAATCTTTGATCCTCCCACCTCCACCTTCTCCAAGAGCTGGGGTCATAGACTTATATTCAGTGCAGTGCTGGGGATTGAACCCAGGGATTTATACATGCTGTGGTGTGAAAGTAGGCGAAATATACTGTGTCGAAGGTGGTAAGGACTTGGTGACAATGGGCCTGACAAGCTCGCTACATGTTCAGCACCCACAAATGCCAGTTACAGCCCTTCTTACCCCTGTCTCCACCACCTCCATCATGGATTCTGCCATGCTTGCAAGTCTCCTCTTAAACAGGGCGCATACCAACTGGGATTGGTGGCACATATTAATTACAGTGTGTGGGAGGGAGGTAGAGGCAAGAGGAAAAACGCAAGGACAGACTTGGCCACATAGCACATTTGAGACAAGCGTAGGCTCAGAGAGACTTTGTCTTACTAACAACAACAACAATAGCAATAATCATAATTCTTAAGGCAACAATATTAATAGTAAAGAGCAAAGGAAAGCTTAAGCAGAAGAATTGCAGATAGTAATAAAACTCTCTTAGTTTCCTTCAAATTATCGTCTGGGTGTGACCAAACCATCACATTCATGAACTTACACCAGCTGTGGAAGCCTTCGTAAGACCAGAGCAAGATCAAGCCAGTCACCATTCTGAAGTGGAGAAGAGGGAGCTACTAAAGGCCCCGCCCATGACTAAGGAACTATTGGGAATCGACAGCTGCTGAGCGAGGGAGAATCAGTTTTCTGTAAGGATTAAAGGTGTGGTCCCCAGCAGCATTATCATGCTTCAGTGGGTCACCCATACCAGGAGTATATTGGTAGCATAAATTAAAGCACCCTGACTGTCTTTGGATAAAAGTCAATGAAGCTATTTTACAAATAAGAGCAGAACACAAGATGTATGGAAATCAAATGCATAAGGGGGGGGG
>JADRCD010105773.1:1452-27139 GCA_019843815.1 Montemys delectorum | reverse complement strand
AAGGAAGGAAGGAAGGAAGGAAGGAAGGAAGGAAGGAAGGAAGGAAGACTAGAGGCAAGCACATCTCTAAGTGTGTCAGTGAGGATGGTTCTGGATGGAACTGACCATAAGGGGCTGGATCTGATCAATGGTCTTTGGTGCAGGAAGGCATTCTTCAAGTTACCAAAAGAGAAACACCATCTCAACTACAAAACCTTTGACCTGCAACTTGTCCTGCCTGAGAAATATGGTAGAGCACTGGTGGCATAGAACTTGTAGGTGTGGCCAACCAATGTTTGATTTGACTTAGGCCTACTCCACAAGAAGGAACCCATACCCAGCACTCCTTAGAACCAGAGACAAGATATCCCAGAAATCTAGGGTAAAACCAAGCATGACTTTCAAACATGACTTGTCTAAAAAAAAAAAAAAAAAAAAAAAAAAAAAAAAAGTAACAATAGAATGACTCCTAATGACATTCTGCTATTCTCATAGTGTCTTGTTCAGTCATCATCAGAGAGGCTTCCTCCGGCAGCAGATGGGAGCAGATGTAGAGACCCACAGCTAGACATTATGTATAGAGAACCTAAATCCCTCCCCTCAGATCTCAGGGAACCCTACTGAAGAGCAGGCAAAATGTAAGATCCAGAAGCGACAGAGGACACCAGGAGAACAAGACCCTCTCCATCAGCTGAGACAAGCTCATGTGAGCTCACAGAGACTGGAGCAGCAAGCATAGGGTCTACTCAAGTCTGCACCAGATCCTCTATGTGTGTGTCATAGCTATTCGCTTAGTGTTTTTATGGAAATTCTGACTATGAGAATGATTGGGTCTCTGACTCTTTTGCCTGCTCTTGGGACTCATTTCCTCTTGTTGGATTGCTATATTGGGTTGATATGATAGTTTTTGCTTCATCTTATTATATTTTATTTTGTCATGTTTGGTTGTTATCTCTTAGAAGCCTATTCATTTCTAATGAGAGACAGGAAGGATGTGGATCTGGAGGGGAGGGGAGAAGGATGTAAGAGAAGTAGAGGAAGGAGAAACTATAATCAGGATATATTGTATGAAAAAAGAATCTATTTTCAATAAAAGAAAAAAAATTTAAAAATTACTGTAGGATAGCAGGAGAGCCAAATAAGGAATCTTCTGATTAACATATTTGATGAACATAGTGAACGTATTATTTGTAAATAGAACTCAGTAAGTCCAAGCATACGCCTCTGCATTCTGGTCATCCTCTTGACTCCACCCAGCTCAGCTCAAGTGCATCTACCCTGTTAGTTGGGTCCTGGGTAGGGTACAACTTGGAAGAACTCTAAGTTAGAATTAAAGTCTACTTTAGCCAGTTTGTCATCTTATGGATCTCTAACTTTAAGTACTGTATGGTTTTAAGTGTCCTTGGTCAAACTTTCCACTGTTTTCCCTAAGATGTTTGAAACTGAATCTAGTCCTATCCCCTCTAGACACATGTTTCATGTGTAAAAGTTAATACTACTGAATATAGACTCTATCCTTCTTTAATTGACTTTGGCATGAAATTAGTATCTTGTTAGGAGCTAAAAGGTATCTTCATTATACATAAAAGTAACATTTTATAATGATAGTTCTGAGAACGTATCTAATACCTTAGAAGGCGGGAACTGTTTTTGCTGTTATACCAGTGACGATAGAAACCTCACACTTCCCCCTGAGACAGAGACAGTGAGGAAGAGGGAGGGAGGGAGAGAGAGAGAGAGAGAGAGAGAGAGAGAGAGAGAGAGAGAGAGAGAATATGTGTGACGAGCCTTTCTCCTTGTCTCCGTGTTTGTTTGTGTGCCTGTACGCCTTTGGTGAGAGGTTCTGCTGGCCTTGCCCGCCACTATGCTGAACCTGTCTGTGTGGACTCAGTTTCCCCTACGCAGCACCATGCAGCCCTCAAGCCTTCCTGGCTTCTCTGGCTTCCCAGGAAGTATCTTCCTTCTGTTCTTCCTCCCTTCTCCAGTGCAGCCCCTCCTGGGATGGCACCTTCAAACCTATTATGCACGAAGTGCATCATCCCCAAGTCACCTATGGATCACTTCCATCATGCCAACCCACCCTTCAGAATCTTTTATGCAAACACGCAAACACAAACATGTAGAAATACATTCCGTTTCCCCACTTTCAGACAAGAAGAAGCAAACCATCTGTGCCTTGCTTTTCTAACATATTCTCTCCCTCTGACAGATTCTCCTATCTACACTGAAAGCACCCACACACTTCTACATAGCTGGCTGCGTGGCCCTCTGTGACAACTCCTGGCTAGCACACCCTGAAGTTATGAACCTCGCAGGATGGCCTCGGATGGAGCCTTATCTCCCACACAGGCAGACACGTGTAGACAGATTCTCTGGAGAGAAACTGTTGGACAAGTGGCAAATACCTTTAGAATTCTAGCACACATTACCAAATTACATTCTGTAGAGTTCTGCCGTTTGCTGGGCAGTATCATGAGTGTGAAATCAGAAGTCCTGCCTCTTCCAGCTTTCCCAACAGTCTATCTAAGTGACATTTGAGATTTCTGCAGTGGTGTTCTGGTAAGTGTCAAACAACCACTTCTCATTGTATCAGTATTTCTCACTGATTTATTGTGTTTGATGATTTTCATGGTGTAAATACATTATTTCTTCCCAACTTAATTGTAACTTCAAATATGCTCATGCCTGCCCCCTCTGTATGTGAAGTTGAGATGAACACCAGCAGTCATCGTATAATGTCACCTAAAACATGGAGACAAGAGCAGCAGAAAAATAACGGGATAACAATGATGAATCTAAGAGTCTTCTTTATCAGTAGGCTTTATGTAATTAATGTCTACACAGTTAACATTTTAGTAATGATGGACCTTAACAGTCAGCTTGTACAACCAGCTACTGAAAAGCTAACAATGCTCCTTGTGAGCTGGCAGGAGCCACCATCAGGGAGCAGTGCAGCTTGGATGAGCTGAAGGCAGCCAGGCTCACACAGGGCAGCTGGGCTCACACAGCGTCAATCTTTACTCTGCTTGCCTTTCGTCTTAGGACTACTGTATTTGCTGTGCTGTGAAGTCTGTGCTCATCCTTTGCACAGATGACTCTTGGGTTTGCTCTTACTCGTCCTCAGAAGCTCATTGATCTTGGGTCTGTGGCATGGGCTGTAATCTTTTATTTTAGCTCCGTATTTATCCTTGGTATTTACTAATGGTATTTTTTTTTTTTTGCTATGAAATTGTTTTCTTATTTTTTAAAAGATAATTATTTTATTTTAAATTATGTGTGTATGTATGTGTTTGTGTATGGGTATGTATATGTGAGTGTAGATACTTAGGGCAGGCCAGAAGAGGGCACCCATGGAGCTAGAGTTTCAGGTGGTTGTGAGCCACCAGATGTGAGTGCTGGGAACCAAACTCGGGTTCAATTGTGTGATTAATACGTAATTAAATACACATAAGAGTAGTATGTATTTTGAACCACTGAGCCATCTTTCCAGCCTGATTATTGCTAGTTTTGTGTGTGTGTGTGTGTGTGTGTGTGTGTCTATTTGTTTGTTTTAGTTTTGGTTTTTGGTTTTTGGTTTTTGGCTTTTGGTTTTTGGTTTTGGTTTGTTTTCTGTTGGTTTTTTTTTTTTATGTAGCTGTAGTTTCCACCTTTGATAGCTTCTAAATGTCAAATAATAATTAAAAACCACAGGGTCACATAATTAAAGCTGCTCTAGTCTTCATTACGTCTCATATTTAAATTTCCAGTTCCTTTTACTTTGAGCAACCTGACAATTCCTGCCTCCCCTTGGAGTTCCGTGTATGTTGGAAATGTTTTCCTTTTTTATGTTCTAACTCAGGTCATTTTTTTAAACCTGTGGCATTTAACAATACTACAAGGATGGATAATATGGTTTTCACATAACAGGAAGTGCACACAAGGACCATCAACATTTATCAAGTGTTAGATCATTAGAGCACTAGTTAAATAGGGCTCAGACCCACCTCTTTTCTATGACTTGCAGTATTGTCCACATGGGGAATTCATGTAATTTTCTTCTCACATGGGTAGATACTGGCTTAAAGGCAAGTTGCATTTTCCTTTGACTATTCCAGTGCCCAAGGCTCTGAGCATTGTTCTGGGTGTCACTGGAACATCAGCTTCAAAGATGTGTCCCCTCTGACATTTTCCCGTGCCTTCCCATCTTATAACATTTAGCTGGTAGCCATTTAGTTTTAGGACTTGCCACGTGTGTGGCCTTTACAGTGTGATCTCAGAATCCAGTCACATGGAGTGTCCTAATGCAGAGCATTTGAGACTCGTGCAATTCACAGCAACCTTTATTTTTGATATCTCACTTTCTGTCTCAACTTTAGAAAACAGGAAGCAGAACCTCAGCTATGGTAAGTGATTTGCCCAAAGTCTCTCTGTAGCCATTCCGGCTTCTGCCTAGCACGTCTGACATGGCAAATCCTTAAAAAAGATGAAGAGCATTTGGACCAGAATGGTTTTTCCAACTTGCAGTGCAGGGGCCATGTCACTGTCCCACAATAGGCATGACCTGGAACAGGGTCACTGTGGGGCAGTGCTCTAGTGGGGTGGTCATGAAAGGTAGGGGGCCGCTCATGCCACCGCTCTGTGCTTGGATTGGCACAGCAAGTGACAGATGTGGAGGGCATTTTATTCAGATGACACACTGTGTATGCAGCCCTGTCCTTGCCTTGTATGATGTGACCAGTGTGATGAGAACTAAGGCACAAAGAGATGCCATCACTACTCTAATGTGACAGAGGCCATGGTTGCTCCAGGTGGCAGTTCAGATCGATCTGTAGACTAAGTAGCATAGTACCTCAGACTGACAAGGTTTAAAAAGAGTTTATCCTTCCTTGTCATTCTGAGGGTCCAAGATACAAAGACCTCTCCTGGTGATAGCTTCTTACTGGTGGTATGTTACAGGCCATATGACATGAGATGATTGGCTCAAGCTTGTGTGTGTGCTTTCTGATCTCCTCTGCTTCTCTGCAAACCACCAGGATTTGATCATGGGCCCTCCTTAGATATTCTTATCTGACCTGGTCACCTCTCCGGACCCTACCTGCCAACTCCATAATCGCATTGCTTCCGTCCTCCTCAGACTATGAGGAATGGATTCTCACACTTCATTTCAGAGGAGGCAAACCATGTGGAACCCCAAAAGTTTGTAATGTCTCTAGTGACCTCAAAACTCGAGATTTCCTGCGCATCACAGCTTTGCAATCTACCGACACAAGAGACTGCACTTAACCATAAGGCAGAGACTGAGAGGAAGACCCTTGATGCCCTGCAGTGTCCTCTGCATGCATGGATGCATGCAGGCCTGCCTACCTGCACACTTACTTGCATGCATCATTTTGCATACACTTAAAACAAACAAACAAGCAAAACTCCACATACTACTTGCTAGTCACTATCATTATATTTTGTACATTAGACCTTAGGGCCATGACACTGGTTATTATTTACAGTGTTGAAGATTGACCTCCGGCCCTGTCACATGCTAGGCAAGCACTCCACCACTGGGAGCTCTAGTCCCAGCCCTTATTATACTTCTGTTTAAGACAGGATCTCACTGATTGCTCAGGCTGACCTTGAACCTGTTCTGTAGTTTTGACAGGCCTTGAGTTTGTAATCTGTCTTCCTTAGCCTCCTGAGGAACTGAGACTACAGGCTATGATTTGAGTGAGGAATGTCCCCCATAGGCTTGATATTTAAGAACACGGTCCTGAGTTGGTGGTGTTCTAGGGAGACTTAGGAGGTGTGGCCTTGCTGGAGGAAGTACATCACCGGGCGGCGCCTTTAAGAATTTATAGCCTCACCCTACTTCCAGTCTGCTCTCTCTGCTTCGTGCTTGCTGCCTAAGATGTGCTCCCTCAGCTTCCTGCTTGGGCTGCCAGCTATTTCTGCCTTCTCTACTATTATGAACTCTCATGCTTCTGGAACCAGAAGCCCACCGTAAAATATTCTTTCCATAAGTAGCCCTTGGTCATCATATTTTATCACAGTGACAGATCTGTGCCACCAAGTTTGGCCTTTTTGACTTTTTGCATTTGCATTTAACTTGAAAACTAGGTCATTGATATGGTGCATAACATCCTTTGGTCCAATTTCCCCCTATCTCTTTATTCCCCTTCCTGTCGTTTGCTTGGACTCAAATGAGCATGCTTCTTTTCTAAAGAATGTTTTCACTCCTTTCATGCAAGGGCCGTCATGGCTGGGAGAGTAACCATATACATTTCCTCCTCTGTCTTTTGGCTTCTGTAAGACCCTCTCCAAGTCTAGCTAGAGAAGCAGAGAGCATAATGTTCCTTGGAAGTTTGTGTCATTACTAACGATACTGCCAACTTTCCCATCATGCAGCTGAAAGTTTCTCTGTTTTCCCTTGAACTTGGTCTTCTTCCTTTTGAGCACTTCATCCTTGGTTTCATCCTTTTGTCAGTTATAGATTAATTTGGAATATGGACACACTTCAGACTTTACAAGGGAGATAACTCAGAGTTTTCCCCCAATCAACAGAGCTGTTCCTGGATGTTGGAGACCCGTGCCTTTCGTCTCTGCTCCTTACTGTCACAAACTCGTTTACAGGCTTTCCCAGCTCTCCTCTGTGTCTTGGGCTCATTCGTTCCTTTCCTTGTTGCTGCAGCCAACTTCGTGAGAAGAAGTAGCTTAAGGGAGAAAGGTTCATTCTGCTTTTATAGGTTAAGGGACACACTGTAACATGACTGAGAAGGCGCCCAGGCAGGATCATGAGGTGACTGGCTACATTGTTATCTACAGTCAGCAAGGAGAGAGGTGAATACTGGTGCTCAGGTCACTGTCTCCCTTTTATTTAGTATAGAACCTTGGCTTATGGGATGAACCCACCCACTTTCAGGGTGGGTTTTCCCACTCAGTTAGACTTTTCTGTAAATAATCTCATAGACACACTCAGAGATGTGTTTTCATGGTGATTCTAAATCCAGGAAAGGTGACAGGGAGAGTGAAGCTTAACCATCACCTTGGGGTTCACAGTGCGGGTCTGCCCAATTGATTGGCCATGTGCTTTAAGTAGTGAAAGGCTTGTCTTAGAATCTACTTTGCAGGCTAGTAAGATGGCTGAGCAGTTAAGAACACTGACTGCTCTTCCAAAGGTCCTGAGTTCAAATCCCAGCAGCCACATGGTGGCTCACATCTCATCTTCAAGTGTAATGAGATCTATCGTCCCCTTCTGCTGTGTCTGAAGACAGCTACAGTGTACTTACATATAACAATAAATAAATCTTAAAAAAAAAGAATCTACTTTGCACATCCAAATGTAAAAGAAATTATCAGTTGGTGTGTGTGTATGTGTGTGTGTATGTGTGTGTGTGTGTGTGTGTGTGTGTGTGTTTGTATATGCACATGTGCATATATGTTCAGCTGCCCAGGACCAGAAAAGGAGGGCATTGGATCTGCTAGAGCTAGAGTTGTAGGTTAACTCTTTGAGCTGTCCAATATGGATGCTCAGATCTGACCTTAGGTTTTCTAGAAGAACAACAAGCATTCTTAGTCATTGAGCCATTTTCCTAGCCCCACACAGACCATTTTAGATCTTTATTTCAGATCAGAAGATATGAAACAGACAATAAAATGGTCTTACAGGATTGATACATTTTAAAAGTTCAATTTTTAATTTTATTTATTATTTATTTATTTATTTATTTGCAGTGGAAAATTCTAGTTTGTTTGGAAAGTCAGTTATGTCAAATGATGGTTTCTTGGAGCACACAGGTGAAAGGATGTCTTGCTAAAGCAGACACAGGAGAAAGGATGTTCTGCTGGAGCAGACAGGTGAAAGGACCCCTGATGAAGAAATATAAATATGACCCCACAGACAGTGGGAGTGGGAGCATTGGTTTGGATTGCTCTCCCTCTCTATTCTTTGCTAATGACACACATGTATTGGTTCACTTTACATAGTGTTGTTGAGCTCTGCTTGTGGTAATGCTGCCACAGAGAGAAACTCACCAAACAACTTCTTGAGAGGTTCCTACAACTTCTTGCCACTTCTACAATGGACTAGCATTAGGCCAGTTGTAGAGTTTTGTTCTTTCTTCAGGATTGAACTACAGCTGCTGGTTCATGAGTGATGTCTGCCTGCTTAGAGGACTGAACTGTAGCTGCTGATTCATATTTGGTGTTTGCTATGGGACTGAACTGCTGCCAAAGAAGCTTGAGCTCGCCCCCAAAGAACTATTGCTGAACAGGTCCACTTCCCCCATATCCTAATAGTCTTTCTCTGCTACTACCTCTGCCGGGTGGTGGGCAAGAGGAGAGGTTGAACATTTATTAAAAGTAGCTCAGAATACCCAAGATACAATTCACAGACCACACAAAGCTCAAGAAGAAGGAAGACCAAAGTGTGGATGCTTCGGTCCTTCTTAGAAAAGGTAACAAAATACTCACAGGAGGAAATTCAGAGACAAAGTATGGAGCAGAGACTGAAGGAAAGGCCATCCAGAGACCACTCCACCTGGGGATCCATCCCATATAAAGTCATCAAACCCAGACATTATTTCAGATATCAAGAAGTGCTTGCTGACAGGAGCCTGATATAGCTGTCTCCTGAAAGGCTCTGCCAGAGGCTGACAAATACACAGCCATCCATTGGACTGAGCATAGGGTCCCCAATGTAGGAGTTAGAGAAGGACTGAAGGAGTTGAAGGGGTTTGCAACCCCATGGGAAGAACAACAATATCAACCAACCAGACTCCTTAGAGCTCAAAGGGTCTAAACTACCAATCAAAGAGTACACATGGAGGGACCCATAGCTCCAGCTGCATATGTAGCAGAGGATGGTCTTGTTGGGCATCAATGGGAGGAGAGACCCTTGATCCTGAGAAGGCTTGATGCCCCAGTGTAGGGGAATGCCAGGGCAGGAAGGTAGAAGTGGGTAGATGGGGAAGCACCCTCACAGAAGAGGGATGGGGGTGAGGATGGGGGTGGGGAATTGGATAGAGGGTTTCCTGATGGGAAAGCAGGAAAGGGGATAACATTTGAAACATAAATAAAGAAAATATCCAATAAAAGAAAAGAAAATTAAGTAGGTTGCAAAAAATTTATGCCACATTTACTTACTTACTTCCTTACTTAACTTAGTTACTTACTTACTTTTGAGACAAGGTCTCCTAGTATCCCTGGTTGTCCTAGAACTCCTTATGTACACCAGGCTGGCCTGAAACTCACAGAGAACTACCTGCCTTTACCTTCAAGTACTAGTATTAAAGGCATGTGTCACTACATCCAACTCAAAAATATTTTTTTAAATATATGAAACCAAGCCAGGAATAGTGATGCACACCAGCACTTGGGGGACAAAGGCAGACATATCCCTGTGAGTTCAAGGCCAACCTGATCCACATAGTGAGTTCCAGGACAGCCAGAGCTACATAGTGAGACTCTGTCTTGAAAACAAAACAAAACAAAACAAAACAACACAATCCAAAACAGAAAAATAATAAATAAATAAATAAATAAATAAATACCAAAGCAAGCTAACAAAACAATATTTTTCTATTAAAACTTGTTAAGCTCCCCATGGTCCTGTTGCAAGTGCACAGGGCACAGGCTGTTCGCCCTTCCTTTTTCACTTGTGCTGTCTTAATTTAAAACCATCCCAGACGTGGCAAGGGTAGGGCAGGCTGAGGCTGGGAACCAAGGAAGGAGGTGATGTGGGATCCCCATGGGAATCCTGTTGGATTTGCATGCCTGCTGCATGGTCCATTGCTTGACACATCCACCCCAGGATACTGCCCCAGCCCCACCACATGCAGCTGCCTCACTTTGGAAATGTCATCTACCCTCCTCAAGTCTCTCTTTTACAAAAATCCAATGAACAAAGGGACAAGTCTCCAAGCCCTTCCTTACAGTGTGGTGATGAGAGAGAGAGAGAGACAGATAGACAGACAGACAGACAGACAGACAGACAGAGACAAAGAGAGGCAGAGAGAGAGACAGAGACAGAGACAGAAAGAGACAGACCGATAGACAGAAAGAGGCAGAGAGAGAAAGAGAGCCAATGAGCAGGTATGAACGTTTACCATGGAAACGCGCAAAAACAAGTGTTCAGAAAATGCCAACCACCTCTCTTCACAGTGGTGATGCCATTACAACCACCAACCCCTTCCTAGGGATACCAGTCGGAACCAGAGTCACCTTGGATCTCCACACCAGTTTCCCATCTGCCGTGTCTTTGCTTTGGGTCCTCTTTCTTTGACCCCTACACTGAACTCTGCTACAGTTGGTGCCCTCCGCTCAAGGCCACCTGGATGTTGATCCAGGGCTGGAGCCTTCCAGCTATCCTCCCAACAGCCCTGCACAGCTTGGTCTCCCTTATAGTAGCCCTGTACGGTGTTCCCAGGGCTCCCGGATTTGCTCCTCTTTGCAACCTTGAGTTCCAATCCTATATTTGTATTGAAGGCAAGAACAGATTGTTCTCAACCTTTAACGGCCCCGGCCGGCACCTGCTCATCCTGGGATTCTCCTTATGCTCTCCTAAGTCACCTGTAATCCATGGCACTGGAAAGGACTTCGGTTGTTGAACCCAGCACTTGTAGGCTGTTTGGGTCAGACAGCAACCCAGAGCCACGCTTGCTGAGCCTGTGATCCAACAGCTGTGTTTTTCTGCTAACAACTCCTGAAGCCTAAAGTCCCACCTTTTAGTAACTTGAATTCCCCTTGAAACCGACTCAACTGGATTCGACACGATTCATTTCAACAGTGTTTACACAGTGCTTATTTCTTTGGGCATGGTTATGGGCTCACGGCCAAAGGAAAAATGGTCAAGGGTCCTGGCTTGACAGAACTAAAAATTTAACCAGGAGCAGAGATGCTGGACACCAAGCCAATAAACACATGAGGTTAAAAAAATATTAAGAGCGAACACTGTGGGAAAGTTGATTTCCTTCAGGTGATTCTGTCGGGAATATCCGAAAAACCTCAAAAAAAAAAAAAAAAAAAAAAGCGTTAAAGATCTGAAAGGAGAGTTGAAACACTCTTCATATAAATAGAGCTCTCTTGTTTCAAATAAAAGAAGCAAAATAGGCCTAAGCCAAATCCAGGAGCAGCAGGAGTTTCAGAGGATACTGCATTCATCCCATTGACACGGGCATTGCTGGAAGCTTCAGACTCAATGTGCGCCAGCAGAGGAAACTACACTGCAGAAAGTTCTCCAGGCCGGGAACCACATGCTGTTTGCACAAAGGCAATAACCCCAAGGGATGTTACTGACCCAAGACAAACACTCTGCAAATGCTTCGGGGACCAGCTGATGGGGGATGGGCCGACATCACAGACCCAGCGCTTGTTTGCCTGTGCTTGTGGTTATAGAGACCAGAGATCTGCTTTGTGTGTCTTCTTTTGTCCCTCCCCACTTTATTTTTTGAGACAAGGTCTCACTGAACCCAATAACTTCTTCCAAATAGTGTAAAAAGCAAAGTGAGACAGGAGAGAAAGCTGGCCGAGGCTGCCACGGCCTGGTTACTAAGGTCAAGACCAACTGATTGATCATGATCACATTGCATATCCTGGACAGGATCTGGCCAGCGTGGGTTATTGGTGTTCATTCCAATACTAGCCACCTCAGTTAGACCATGGGAGAAGACTCAGATATGTTTTAATAAAGAGGCGTCTTGACGAGGCTGCCTCAAAACTAGTCAAGTCTAAGGAAGTCAAAGAAAGTTTGAGACAATATCATAACCAAGAGAGGCAGGCCTACAGAGGGTGATGACTAGATGAAATGTGTTGAGCTGAGTGGGATCCCAGAGCAGCACTCAGGAAATCTCGATAAAATGTTAACCTTGTCAGTAATAATACACTGGTAACCTCCACACTGGACTCTGTTAATACAAGACGTTAATATAAGGAGGCTTTGGGCAGGAGGCTGTCTGGGAGGTCTCCACCCCGAAGGTCCCTGCTTTCGCCATGGTTTCAGCTCCCTGTGATCAACTGTGGTTCAAAAATATTAAACAGATAATTCAAAAACGAAGATTCATTGATTTTTAAATTGAAAGCCATTCTGAGGCATTTTCAGGGCAGGAATCTTTTTTCCTCTATGGCATAGCCATCCAATGACAGCAGCAGAATACACATCTTCCCCCAGGGACTCCCGAGATAGCCATCATGACAGGGCACATTCTGGCTCACAAAAGAAATGTCAACCAATCTGAAAAGATTGAAAGCATACAGGTGTGTTCTTGGACCCCAATAAATAAGGTAGAAATCAATAACAGAGGTGACTAAGCTAGCTCCCCAAAGACGTGGCAGTTCACTGGTCAAAGAGGCAGTGTCAAGAGAAACTGAAAAAGAAAAACTGCTTTTTAAATAAAAATGAAAAGGCACAGATTATCAGAATGGGGGGAGAGGAGGGGGACTCATGGAACTCTGAGAGGGAAATTTATGGCAGTAAATATGTGCGTTAGAAGAGAGGGGAGACTTCAGATAAATAATCTCCTTCTGAGACTCCACAGAAAAAGGGCACAAAAATTCTCAGTGAGCTGAAAGAAGGGAAAAGAGTAGAAAATGGGAAAATAGAAAACAGGGGGAAATAGAGGCAAATCTATGAAACAAAAGCTAGGTTCTTGAAAAGGTCAATAAACTTGTTAGGGGGTGGGAGCAGAGTTAGGGAAAGGAGGGGCAGAGAGTGGGTTAGGCCTAACTAAGGGTGTAGGAAAAGGTGTCAGGAGAGCCCACTAGCTTGTAAACTAGTTAAAAATACATTTCTTTAGAAAGGAGTTTGAGCAGAGGTCCCAAACTTAAATGAGCAATTTCGTTCCAAAAAAAGACACAGAAATCTGGGCCCCGGGCACAAGTTATCCACTCCCTATGAATGATTGATCAAGGAGGCTCAAATATAGGCTTCCAAAAGAATATAGGCGGTTGTCATGGCTCTTGGTTGCCCACAATAACTAAATAGCAAGACCTCGTCACTGAAGATAATACTTACTTTGATTATAGGACACAAAGAAATTGATATTGAATTGACCAGAAAATGTTTTCTCCTCATTAGTGTCGTAGTTCTAGAAAGCATTGTGTAGGCTGTTGGAGGATGGGGTGGGGGAATCAATGTTCATGTTATGCCAGACCCTGATTGTTATAATATTGACCTACCAGGCAATACATGTCTACTGGTACAATAGTGGCAAGACTGTTTATGAGGGTAACCGATGTTCTCGTGATTGGCTTTGAGGCCTGCATCACAAAAGTTAAACTTGGTAACACTGTCAAAACCCAAGGCTAGAGATGTCATTAACCCAAGAGAAGAATCTATTCGCGTTGTTCTTCTAGATGGTGGTTAATGTAGAGACTCCCAGCTATTCCAAATGCTGAGGCTAAGCTACTGTGAGTACTCAGCCACACACAGGACTTGAACACCACCAGCCTTCCCTCTCTAAGGGTCAGAGAACAGTGTGGACAAGTGTGTGGAAAGATTTCTTAAATCGGCTTTCCCGGATTACAGTGCTAACTAGCTTCACATTAATTTTTTTTTTTTTTTTTTTTTTTTTGGTTATTAACTATGCAGTTTTTGTCCTCATTCAGCACCATGCACTTTCTGAAATTCAAATGTAACTCAGCAGCCTGTGTTTTGCTTGGCAACCCACCTGCATCTCAGGGCTATGCATTGGCTTGTCCCAGCTCTACTGACATCTCTCTGCTGGTTGTGAAAGTCTGAGATTTGCAGAGCCTTAGAAGGAGCAGCTTCCCTCCCACCACAGCGGGGTCTCCCAGGAGCCCGTGGGCAGGTGAGCCACTGGCTTGTCTGCCCTACTTCTTTCCAGCCCCTGAAGCGTCTGTAGGGCTTGCTGTCAGTCCTCTTCTCACTGTTATTGCCCGAGATCTCATGGCTTATGAGTTGAGCTTGCCAGGAGAAAGAAAAAAATATGCACACCCAAAAGACAAGCACTTTGAGGGACCCTGGGCCACATGCTCAAGTGCTCAGAGCTCCTGATCCACAAAGGTGTGTGTGTGTGTGTGTGTGTGTGTGTGTGTGTGTGTGTGTGTGTGTTCAAGAATGTTCAGATTCATGAGGATGGGAAATGAGAGTCCAAGGCTGGCCACCTTTCTTCATCTCTCTCTTTCTACACCTTCCAGCTCAAACCGGTATTTTTGTCCTTTAGGAATTACAAGTAAGGCCTTTGTTGAAGTCTGGGGATCTAAGGTCGGCTTTGGAGGGCTATGGGGATTCTTTTCAGTTACTGCCTATTTCTTAGCCTTTTCAGTAGGTTTTATTTCTCCCCATCCCCCTCTGCCATGCCCTTGGCTGTGTTCCTTTTAGCACATTCCCACACTCTGACTCTTCTGTGGCCCTGCTGTTGGAACATCTCTGAAATTCCCATAGGACTTCTGCTCGGCCAGCGCCCTTCCCTTTCTGAAGTATACATGGGATCAGCAGCACACATGTTTTCCCAGACTCTCTCAGGCTGACTTCCTGTTGGGAGCCCTGGAACTCTGAGCCACACAGTACCATGTGACTTCAGTACTGGGTGTGGCATCTCCTGGGTGAAAGCCACATCCTCTTCTCCCTCAGCAGACACCCAGGTACAGAGGGCCTGAAACTGTCACTAGTGGCCTGCCAATCTGCTCTATGGCTTCCAGACTGTTGTAAAGCCACTTTGAGCCACAGCCATTGTCAAAAGTTCTATAATCCTCTGGGGTATGGATATACCAGTTTCTCCTTATTAACAGAACACCTATCAGTAGGAACTGAAGGAAAGGGGCTTTGTTTTGCCTTACAGTTTGAGGGTGCAGTTCATGTGGAGAGAAAACTGTGGCAGGGATCTCAACTGTGGCATGTGCCACTCTGAAGTCTCCCAAGCCCTTCCACAGGCAGCTCCCATGGAGTCCTGATGCCTCTATGACAAAGCAGTAGTGAGGGATTCTACATGATGGAGGAGGATACCCCACTCCCCCACTACCTATTACAGTTGGTTTTAGTGTCAACCCCCCATAAGCTAGAATCTTCTGAACTGAGGAAGAAGGGTCCCGATAGTGTGAGTGGCTTGGGGAAGACTCTCCAGCTGACTTGTCCTTATTCACCTGGCTCTCCTTGCTGCAGCGATGATTTACCCTGTGGCTGCTGATTCCTTTGCTAACAGTAGAACCATCATTCTACTGATGACAATGGTCGAGGAATCTGCCAGGTATTCAGGGCCAGGTTGGCACTGCTGAGACACACACAGCCTTGTGGACGAAGCGATTCCCAGGTGCTGGCCTCTCCGGTGGAGGGTAGCTACTGTGGGACTGTGATGAGCAACCAGGCTCAAAACGGAATGACTGCTGTGTTCCCACACTCTCAGGCATGATTCTACTGTTGTTGCTATCTTCACGCAAGCTGACTTAGTACATCCCTTAATAACATATATACATACATATATATATACACGTGTGTGTATAATAACGCACACATATATTATTATAAACACATGTGTATTATAAATATATATTAAATATACATTAAATATTTATTATAAATGCACACATATGTGCCTTAACCTGGCTTCATAATTCTGTGCCTCAATTTACTCATCTGAAAAATAGGAATAATGTTAATTCTTACCTTCTTCTCCAAAGTATAAAGGATGAGCTTTCTCCGAAGTTGTCTACTGAACACTAGGTCTTAGAATAAAGCCCAACACACACGTACACATGTACATGCATAAGCTAAATATACCCCAACCCCTTCAACTGCGTCACATCCCCTAAAAGTTCCATGAGCCACCCACAAGGCGGCATCACCCGCTAGGTAGCAGGCATTTAAACACAGGAGTCAGTGGAGGACACTTCACTGGAGGACACTCCACTGGCTCCACAGCAGGCCCCAGTTTACAATATTTCTTTTCACTCATTCATTGGTGCTGAAAGAGCTTTTCAGAGGTGTAAGCATGATCATATGGAAGACAGGAATGTCTGCCAGTTGAGGGGTGGGTTGAGAAGGGGAGGGAAGAGGCAGGCAGGGGCCGGTATACATTTGTATATCACTCTGTCCTTCCACTCAGATGATGCAGACCCCCTGGTGACGACCATTGAGATGATGTCATGGGGTTAAAGCTCACTTCAGTGACCTGCATGAAAGGGACCACTTGCTTGCGGCTTTGTCTTTCCTGCCCCATCTCCAAGCTTGAATGACCATGATAGATTGCATTGCCCAGACTCAGACCTAGCCAAGGGCTCACCAGAGTCACATAAATCCCCTCAACTGTGGAGTGACCTTGCCCTCCGGGCCTCTTCCTGTCAGCTATTTCCTGGACACCTGCTAGCTGGAGCTCTCTGTGCTTTCTTCAGAGACCCCCTCAGCCTCAGCCTTGTCCTCTGTCCTGCACTCCTGCCTCCCTCCTCTTGTCTCCCACTTCTGCTCTCTTGCCCCATCACTTATCCTGCCTCCTCTGAAGCATCACCACCTCCACTTGATCCCCAGGCTCCTGCACTCTAAACCCCTCTGGCAGTCCTTCCAGCTGTCTGCCTCGAGCTACAGACGGGTATAGGCAGGAGAAGACAGCAGGTGACTGGAACTTGCACCTGTGTCTCGCATGAGACATGCCACCATAGTGAAGCTCGCTGGTGCCCATTTACTCAGCTAGACTCTGCACCTGGCTGCCTGACTTGGTTAGGCACAGAGAACCGTCTCCTAAATGTCAGGAGCCTTTCGGACTCCAGAGTTTCTCATGGTTCACAAAAGTTTGCAAATGAAGTTGAACATTAAACATGGGTTGAAACACATTTAGGGAAAGCAAGACACTTCCAGAATTGGAATGTGTTATGGAAGAGCCATGATGAGGTGCAGGGCACTGGGAATCCTGGCAGAGCCCCTGCCTTAACTCCTGCCACACCTGTAGAAGATGAGGTCTCAGAAGGTGGCTGGCACCATCTTGGGCACTACATTACTGCCCAGGGTGGAGGAAGGAGATCGCTACACTAAATGTGATAGTCACACTTAGATCTGGCTGGTGTATAAAGGCTCCACAAAGAGCAATGGAGGTGGGGTGGACCCAGTATGGATGGTCAAGTACATTCACTTTGCAGACACATGGAGGCCTGGCCACTGGGGAAGCCTTTAGGGATTGGCCAGCAGAACCACAAGAGGGCCCCTTGCTCCCTGGTGTTGGGGGAGATATGATCTTTGCAATGCCAGAGCAAGGAGTACAGGCCTCCTAACTACTGTGGATTTTACAGGACTTTGAAAAATTGGGATTTGAAACTTTTAAAATCCTGCAACATTTTCTTAGTTGCAAAACAACAAAAGTTACATAATTTCAAAGCTGTGCAAGAGGATGAGGCAAAAGCATGAATCATTTCCCATGCTACAGAGTGAGCAATTGAGCAAATGTTACTGGCGGAATCCAGCTGCTGGGATACTGTGTTTGTGTTTCCAGGTTTGTCTGCCGTGGGTATGGGGCGGGTGGATCGTCTTAACCTCCTCTGTGCTCTAGTCATCAAGACAAAAGGGTGTATTCCACAGCAAGACAAAGATGGCACCCAGAACTGGAAAGCGGCATGAAGGTTAGCCGAGAAGATGCAAAGACAGGAGGCAAGAGCTTGTTGAGATGAAAACTAAAAGATTACATTTAAAATAAAAAAAGCCGCAAGGATCCACAAACAACCTCAGCCTTCTTTAAATCGCAGTTGATTTCAGATAGCATCACTCTTCACTTGGGGGCTTTAGGAGCCAGGTCTTGGCTAGAATGTGCCACCTCCACCACCTTAGAGGAAGAGATCCAAGGTTGGCTTGCTCTTGGTGAGGCTGCCAGACACTGTATCTGATAGTAGTGTCAGAGAAGGAAGTGTCCCATGTAAGCTCCCTGAACAGAGGGCTAGCTGGGCCTATCCCAGGCCCCTTTATCCTTGTCCTACCCACAGCTGCAGCTGTTGAATGTACAGCCCGGAGAACAACCAGGGCTGAAGGAGAAAGGTGGAGAGGAGGTAGAATTTGGCTTCCCATGCTGCTCTAAGAAATAAGAAGAGGTTAGTTTTATCCTAGGGAACTCAAATTGCCCAGGGGGGGTCTCAAGACCACCCTTGTAGGGGTCCTCTGCCTGAGATGTGGCCATCTGTGGAGGCTGGGGGATGGAGCACTTTGGGGCCTTTGTGTCCTTGTTCCTGGTAAGTCAAAGTGGGTATTAAGGTTATCATGTTACAATATAGCTTGGCTAAGCAGGTTAGTCCTCTACTGAGAGAGATTAAGAATGGCAATGGGCTGAGGGATGTAACCCAGGAAGGGACTAGTGAAATCTAAACTCTTTCCCATCATGCCAGAGGCTCATCAGTCCTGTATTGTAGGAAATGGACTAAGGAGGATGTTCCAGAGCTACCTAGCACACAATTCCACCTAGATGGGGATGGGGAAGGGAATTACCTCAAGTCTAGCACAGTCGCTCTCTCCCTGGGATACCCTGTGTTGTCACACCTGATAGTTCATCACAGCTCAGCTGGCAGCTGTCCTCTAGACAGTGTGCTGCCTCGGTGACATGTTTGAGATTGAGTGGGCAAGCTGAGGACAGAGAATACAAGGTTAGTGCTTCTCCACCCCACCCCCAGGGGTTACAAACAGCTGCATCCCCTTCTCAGAAGGTGGTTTTGGTCTGTAGAATTACAATGCAAAGAAATTGTGCCTCATCTTTAACCTTCCAGCTGCCTCAATTCTGAGATGGACACTTCTGCCACAGAAATAGTGTGCAAATTCCTACTTCTGGGTCCATAGCCATTAAAAAAAATTTCGTGTATGTGTGTGACATATGTGAGCATAGGCATGTGGAGGTCAGAGGTTGACATTGGGTGTCTGCCTCAGCCACTCTCCACCTTGTTTTGGAGAGTATATCTCCCATTGAACCAGGAGCATACTGATTGGCTAAACTGGTTGGCCAGGGGTCTCTGAAAATCTACTTCCCAGGACTCGGACTATTAGGCATTGACTTCATTCATTCATTCATTCATTCATTCATTGTTCGGGCTATTACAAAACACAGCTCCAGTCTGGAAACGGAAGAGTAGTTCAAGGTTAGCAGGCTACGGCAAGCTTAGCTTTTGTCAGTGGGCAGCTCCCAGCAGCACCTCCTTCCCTCCACATTCATTTATGAAGAGGCCTCCTACACAGTGCTATTAAAATCAATCTTACTCATCTGCTTAGTCAATGCTGAGCGGATTTCTTTCATAGCTTCCCTGTGAATGAGATCTGAACTAACCCAACAAGAAAT
Source organism: Montemys delectorum (assembly GCA_019843815.1). Classification (NCBI taxonomy): domain Eukaryota; kingdom Metazoa; phylum Chordata; class Mammalia; order Rodentia; family Muridae; genus Montemys; species Montemys delectorum. The sequence continues at coordinate 7,943 of JADRCD010105773.1, read as the reverse complement.
CGAAACTACTCAGAAAGAGTATGAAAATGACTTGGGGATGGGGTCAGGAAAGACTTCTGGGCTGTGCATAGGCATTGGCGTGGAGGACACATCACCCTACCAGGGTTTTAGGACCCTCTAGGTTACAACAAGAAATAAACCACCTGCAGTTAATGTGGATCTAAATGTCCTCCTTCAAAATTAGACTTCTCATCATGGACAGAGGCTGTGACAGGGTCTGCTTCCAGGTGAAGTCCCTCTGCACACATGGCTTCAAGGCTGCCAGCTGGTACGTGGCTGTGAGGGAGGCTTCTGCTCTGCTTCAGCCACTCTTGTTGCTAGTAGGGTGCTCTGGGGCAAGTAGCTTCACCAGACTGGGCTCTAATTCCCTTCCTGAAGCATGCGGCTGACAAGGAGCCTTTACTCGAGAGGAGGAAGGAGGAAAGGTTCCCCATCCCTTCCCCAGTTCATGGAATTTAAGAGTTATATTAGTATCAACCCTTGATTATTAAACTGTCCACCATCAGTCTATGAGATATCTATTCCTTTTGTCATTTAGTGATATGGTCAGCTGCTTCTGGCAGTGAGTACCCATGAGCCCGCTATGCGGTACTATCTATTCCCCAAGATCTCATTAACTCCTTCTCTCTATCCCTGAGATCACTGCTGTCTTACGATCGGTGTCCCTAATACTTCTACATTGATGTGCATATCCCCAGAAAGTACTTAGATTTCTATACTTTGTAAAAGTGACATGCTACATGCAACTTTTGGGGACTTCCTTTTGTTTACTTAACGTTAGCTGCAAGAGCCATCCATGGTATCATGTGTCACCATGGTCGCTCCTTCTGAGCACTCTGAGGTGTGATCTCCTTTCAAAGCCTATACATGGAAGGAACTCCACACCTACACAAGCTCAAGTGTAACGTGCCAGTGGGATTCTTACAAGGGTCTTCTAATCAGAAAGTGTGGTACCTTCTTTCTGAAGAGCCCTTCAGAGCAGTGGATGCTCTCTGCACTTCCATGCTCTCACACATTATTTTTTTTTTGAATTAGAACATTTCATTGAGCTTTGAGGCTCACTGATTGTGTAGACTGGCTGGCTGGCCAGCAAGCTCCAGGGGCCCTCCTGTCTCCCTCCACCTTTCTAGTCATAGGATTATAGGTTTGTGCTACCATGCTTGGGTTCTTCATGTGGGTCCTGGGAATTCTGACTCCAGTCACCAAAGTGAACCATGTAGCATCATGGCTCTAACTTATGTAGCTTCACGAGTCTATTCAACAGCCAAGTTTCCTCTTCTGGGAAATACCTGTTGGTGGTTTTCACCCAATGTTATGCGGGGCTGTTTGTTTTGTTAAAATTGATTTGAGCGTTTCTGCACGGTCTTGGTAGTACGTAGGCCTCTGTGGTTGACGTTATGAATGTCTTGTTTCAATTTCCACCTTGTCTTTTCACTTAAAATTTCTGTGTGGTGGGCCTGGAGAGATGGCGCATCATTCACAAGCACTTGATCTTGCTGCAGAAGACCCAGGTTTGAATCTCTACGCTTACGTGGCAGCTCATAGCCATCTGCAACGCCAGTTCCAGGGCATCTAACACCCCCTCCTGGCCTCCATGGACACTGCATGTACACAATACAATATACATGCAGGAAGAACATCCATACACATAAAATAAAATAAAATAAAATAAAATAATAAAATAAGATTTAAAAACCCTTAAAAGAAGCTCTTTTGCTTGGTTTTCTGGAGTCAAAACCTTCTTACACTGCCAAGGCTGACTTCAACTCACAAAGTCCCTGCCTCAGAGACTTGAGGGCTGGGCTTACAAGGGGTGCACAGCTATGCCTGAATAGCTTTCATTTGGTAGACACATCTCTTGGTGAACCAAAGTTCTTGATTTTGACATTGCTAATTGAATCATTTTATCTTCAATAGTTTATGTGCTCAGTTAACAAAATACTCATGCATCCTGTGTATAAAAGACATTATTTATTATGAAATATTAAGTGCTGGAAAAAATTTTAATCTTTTCTTTTATCTGGGTTTATTTGCCAGATGTAACGTGAGGGATATTCCCAAGCTCCTTTTTTTCTCTCTCACAGGAATGGTTATTTTTTCCAGCTCTGTTTAGTAACCAACTGTTCTCTTTACCACTAACCTTCTTTATTCTCCCTCACACTAACACTCTTTACATGTGTGGGTGTTTTTCTGAGGCTCTGTCCTATGTTGTGGTCATTTTTCGTTCTGCCTGTGCCCCACACTGCCATCATCCTGGTTCCAGAATGTCCAGATACATTGCAGTAATTGCTGCTCAATGGTGTTTCATGTTGGCTACTTTGATCCTTCAACTCTTTTGAACAAACTCTGAATTATTCTTTTCATATTCTATCTTTAAAAGTGTGAGGGGATGTGGAGAGATGATTCAGTGGTTAGGAGCACTGACTGCTCTTCCAGAGGTCCTGAGTTCAATTCCCAGCAACCATATGGTGGCTCACAACCATTTGTAATGGGATCTGATGCCCTCTTCTAGTGTGTGTCTGAAGACAGAGACAGTGAACTTACATAAATCAAACAAGTAAATCTTAAAAAAATGTTTATGCAAAAAACTTTAGAACTGGGGCTGGACTGTGTAGTTCACTGGCAGAATGCTTTCATCACGGGTAAGCAGCCTCAGTACTAAAAACAAAAAACAAAAACAAAAACAAAACAAAAGACAAAACTATGGGGTGTGATAGGAAAAATATTTAATCAGATTATTCATGGTTATACTCCACCCCCACTTACTTAGGTCCTCTTTAACATGTCTTAATAAAATTTTGTACTGTTCCTCTTGAAGATTTATATTTTAAATTTTATGTATATAAATGATTACCTGCATGTATGTTTATGTACCATGTGTGTGCAGTACCAACAGAGGCCAGAAGAAGACAGCAAATCCTCTGGAACTAGAGTTACAGACTCTTGACTGGAAGCCCAGGTCCTCTGCAAAAGTTAGGAGTAATCTCAATCATTGAGCCCATCTCCTTAGCCCCCTGCTCCTTTTTGAGATCTTGAACACCTGTTAGATTTGTTTTCAGAGAATTGACATTTTTTTTTTTAGTGCTATTTTAAATAGTATGATCTTTTTAGTTAAACTTTCTGGTTGCCTAATTCAAGGGGAATTCATGTTAATCAGATTTCTGTTACTGTAACAAGTACCCGAGATCATCAATTTACTAAGAAGAAACATGCTTACAATTTGAGATTGCGATAGAGAATATTGGAATCCCATGATGCCCTTTGAGGACACATCCATTAACACTTGAGGCCACCCCTTCAAGTGCCACTACTAAGTCTCAGTTGCTACAAGACAGGATCCAACCCTTAACTCTATCCAAGATCCAAATCTAAAATTTAGCAAAATTTTATATCTCAACACCTTTTTTCACTTCATTAGAACTTTGGGGGATTTTTCTATAAGTTAGACTATAGATGTGAGGGTGTTCTATAGACAATCTTATCATACGCAGATGGTGACAGTCCTCTATATAATTATGTTACATAGTTACTCCATATAATTATGTTGAAGATGATTAGGGGATATGCACATAAAGCAAGTGGCAGTGATTGACAGTTATTTAATGTTCAATAGATGCTTTCGGTCATCCACGTTACCAGTTAATAAATGATGCCTTTAAAAATTATGTGAGGGGGCTGGCGAGATGGCTCAGTGGTTAAGAGCACTGACTGTTCTTCCACAGGTCCTGAGTTCAATTCCCAGCAACCACATGTTGGCTTACAACCATCTGTAATGGGATCTGATGCCCTCTTCTGGTGTATCTGAAGACAACTACGGTGTACTCATATAAATAAAATAAATAAATCTTAAAAAAAAAAATTACATGAGAAATCCTTTCATGGAAAGAAGGAAGCAACTGCCCTGTTTTACCCCCCCACCCAGGTTCCACTGCCACTCTGGGGCATGAGTAAGCTGGGAATCTTGGGATTCTGGGCCACCAAGTCCAGTATCCTCCCCTTATTTCTATTACATTTTGATTTCTACTGAGAGTATTGTGCACATATGTGCACATGAAAGACGGGGTAGATAGAGGTGCAGAGTCACCATATCTACAGGTATGTGCCTCTGGGTAGCTTTCCTCTCCCACACTGGATCCCCAAGGGTGGCCCTCAAGTGCTTAGTACCTCCTTGTCTTCCCCAACAATAGATGCTACACAAACCAAGGGTTCTCCTTTGAGTAGCACTGAATAGAAAATATCTTAGCCTTAGCTGATGGCTTAAGAGGACAATTCACTTGCTTTCCAGCCTCCTCTCCATGACAACGCTGCTCTCCTGCTGTCCTGACATCAGAGCCCCATGATGATGACACTTAGAGCCAGCACTGGCCTCAGCGTTCTCTGCCCTGCACGGGCCCAAGTGTACCTCTGATATTTCAGAGATGTGGTGATGGCTGAGCATATGGTGTTCCATAAGGTGGTGTGACACCTTGGAGCCAGCCAGACCTGGGTCAACTGGCAGAAAACCCACGAACCATTCCTGATGCTCCCAGGAGCACTCTAGAACCAGATCCAGGACTCAGCTAGTCCAGCATCCTGGAAATGGAAGGAGAGATATCAGGGTAATAAATCTCCGTCACACAGCATAAAGCACAATTTTATTCATCCAGGAATTGAACCCACACGATGCGAAGTGAGGCACCGAGTCAACAGACTAACAAAGAAATAGCAGGGAGGACTTTAGATCTAGAAAAAAAAAATCTGCCTTCAAGATTCACATTCCACTTCATATGTTCATGGGTGACCTCAGAAAGTTCCCAACATGCTGGGGGGACAGAGTGGCTCTGCAGCTGGAGAGCTCTCGGGGCAGAGAAGAGGCAGCCCCCATGTCCCAGCACTTGAAGCTGCTCTGTCACTGCTCTGGGGAGCAGCTGGATGACACTGAGCAGGGGGAAGGTGCAGGATGCTCTGGGGAAGCAGCTGTGGGGTATGACCCGGGTCTCTCAGATGCAGCATAGCCAGCCCCTTCCACTCTGCTGATCACTAAAGCCCTACAACAGACCCTTGAGTAGATTCTGTGAACCTCTCCTTGCTTTACACATGGGGAAACTGAGGCATCGAGCAGTTAGATAACTTACTGAGATCTCAAGGCTGACCCACAATTCACAATAGACTGGATTTTAATTATATTTAATTATATTTGCTCCAGACATTCAGTATAGGGGTCTCCATGATGTGGATTTCCAAGACTTGTGCACTGAGCAGTGCAGAGCAAGAGGGCCATTCTACCAAAAATTCCTTGTGGCCTCTGGCTCACTTTGCTTCCATATCCAGCCTTTGCCCTTATTTTGCACCCAGCTACCCTCTCCCATCACATGGTTTTAGCTGGGATTTCTCCTGTCCTGCCTACCTTTGAGGTTGTGTACCCAGGGCTAGCATTGCCAAGTGGTATATATTCTTGTCTTAGAAAATGGCAATAGTTATTTTTTTTCCTGCAGAGTTTGATTTTTCAAGGATGTTTTGGTTTGGGGGTTTATTAAGTCAGTTATGGATGCTTCTTCACTGTGCCTGCTTGAGGTAGGGAGGGCCTGCAGTCTCTGAGAGGATTCAGGGAGGTGGGAAAGTCCTACAAGGAGTCAACTCTGTCACTGCTGGTGGCTTACTCTATTGGCTTCTGCCCCCATTCAGGGCATCTACTATGTTCAGATCCATTTGATCTAACCCTGGAGATACAGGGCGGGGGCAGAGGCAAGAGGACACAGGTGTACCTGGGGTTTCTCTGTGTCCCCCAGAAGTATCATGGATTTTGTTTTTTCTCATCGAAGAATATGAAAATATTCTGTAGATTTGTCAGTAATCAAGTTTTGTGATTGTACTTTTAGGTGGTATTTACAAAGGCCACGATCTTGCTGTTCCATGTGGTGACGTGACTTTAGATCCACAGAAGCCTCCTCAGCCAGCGCACAGGGAGGAGCTGTCTGGGTGGAGATGACATTGTAGTGTCTCTGGAATGCATTTGTTGAGTGCCAAGCCTTTGCTGTGTGGTCCTCACTCAGAACCCTTGAGTAGAATGAGGGGGAAAAAGAGGAGAGAAAGCAAAAGGGGGGAGAAGGGAGAGGAGAGAAGAGAGAAAGCTAGTGTTTAATGCTGCGGTTTCTTTTTTACAAGACAAAACTCACATAATTTAGATATATGCAAACAAATCTTAAAGAAAAACGAGTTTCAAATTAGATTATGGTTCCCAGGAAAGATATTCTTGTCTTGTAATATTTAATTTTAACTTTTCATCAAAGACCATCTCAAAACATAATCAGATAGAATATTATAATTCCTGGGTCATGAGATCCACTTATGGTAATTGTGTCTCATCTGTAACTCTCCCCCTTGCTACTCTGTGGATGATCTTAAAAAAGCAAGTCCTAAATGCTGCATGATTTTGTCTGTAAAAATTTAGTGTACACCTCTAAAATGTAAGATCTCTCTCTCTCTCTCTCTCTCTCTCTCTCTCTCTCTCT
>JADRCD010105771.1:0-10443 GCA_019843815.1 Montemys delectorum | reverse complement strand
ATAGTTTTCCAATTTGTGGTAAAGTACTCCCTATATACATATTCTCTGAACTTTGACCAGTTGTAAATTTCTGCATTAGCTATTTCCAACCACATAAATAATCTTCCCTGATGAGATCTAAAAGCTGCACTAATCTACAGAAGGAGTGTTATGAATTTGGAGAGTGTTTGGAAACTATGTTTGTTTAGTAGAAAATTAGTACTAGATTTAATGCTAGGGCATGTGAACTTTTCATAATGGGTTCTTGACCATATTTGTAGTATCATTTTTGCATTTCTTATTTCAGAGCATATTTTAAATGCAATTAAAAAGGGGTTGGTTACATTCATAAAATTTGTGCCACTATTGATTGCTTCCATGAACATATACTGCAACACCATTCATTATTGTGGCTCAATTGAATAGAATTCAATACTGCATAAGCCTTGAAAAAAAAAACCTTCCTGTAGTATGAAATCTTGCCAGCAAGAAGAAAGCTTTCTGATCACTAACAACTTGATTTCTCCAAGTCCTATGATCAATACCTGTGCTCTCTTCAATAGTAGGGTCTTATCATCAGGTTTTTGTGGATAACTGGGAGACATTGTGATGGCCTAGATTATTTTGGAGATCTCTGAGACACCTATGATCAACACTAGATATTTTAAATTGTAATCTGTGATTTTTGAGATGAACAGAATGCCCTGTGTAGGACAACTACAACTGTGTGTGTATGTGTGTGCATGAAGCTTAGGAAATAGTGGGTTTCTGTGTGGCTTTTTCAGTACTCCTGCTCTGAGTTATCCCTTCTTCAACCTGCTTTTCTGCCCTACCCTCCCATTCCTCTCTCTATTTTAACCCCCACACAGCATTATTCTCCCTGTTTTCTTTGAGAATTTAAAGCAAGATAGTGATGTGAGCTTATATGATATACTGATAAATTGCACTTTTTGAGGTGTGAAAAATCCAATTCAGTGATTGAGAATAGAAAGAGTTTAAACAGAAGACTGTTTTAATCATGTGGGTTACTGTGGATTCATAAAACAGGAATGGCCAACAAAGGCAGTGAATAAAGAACCATGAATTGTCGAACCCCAGGATGCCATGAAGGTTTCGATGTGAAGGACAGGAAGTAAGCAAGGATTCAAAAGTCCAGACTACCAGTTCATTTTAAGGTCCTGGTGCATGTACCACAAATATATAAAGTTAGAAATAAAACTGTCCTTTTTTAATGAAAAATCTTAATTATCTGTCTTGAAAATAAAGCTTTATAATGATGTGGAAACAAGTTGTCTATAATTTTATGATGATGTTGGCAAATTAACAATGATTCCAAGTTTAATAATTATTGTAGTATTATTGTCTTTTAAGAGTTATTTTGTAATAACAGTAGTTTCTTAAGGGATTTAACCTAAAATTTAATTGTACTTTATTCATACACAATATAATATATTTACATCATTTATGAAACTTTCTGAAAGCAATATTTATTTTGAAACTAATAAATTATTTACTTGCAGCTAATAAAAGGCTATCCTTAAATAATCAAAATTATGTTTATTATTAATTTGAAAGGTGAAAGTTAAAAGGAGTATAATAATTATAAATAAATTTCTAATATCCAGTGTCCAGCATAGTTGACATTGTTAATGTTGTTATCATACCTCATGTATATTTCCTCATAAAGAAACAATATTATTAGGATTACTAAAAGATCTTGAGCTTCAAATGTGAAGATAGTGGAAATATATTATTAATTTTTTTATTTGTTAAATATTACGCTTTTATTTATCACTATAATTTACCTCAATGTAGTTGCCAAAACTTGATGGAAAATATGAACAGAGAATGCCTGTAGAAAAATAAACTATTCTGGGTTTTTTGCCTTTCCAGATGAATTTGAGAATTGCTCTTTCCATATCTTTGAAGAATTGTGTTAGGATTTTGATGGGAGTTGTGTTGAATCTGTAGATTGCCTTTCTTAGGATGGTCAGTTTTACTATGATAATCCTGCCAATCTATGAGCATGGGAGATTACTCCGTTTTCTGAGATCTTCTTTGATTTCTTTCTTGAGAGACTTGAAGTTTTTGTCATACAAATCTTTCACTTGTTTGGTTAAAGTTACCTCAAGATATTTTATATTATTTGTGGCTATTGTGAAGGGAGTTGTTTCCCTAATTTCTTTCTCAGCCTTTTTATCATTTATATAAATGAAGGCTACTGATTTATTTGAGTTAATTTTGTGTCCAGCCACTTAGCTTCTGTAAGGCAAAATACATAGCCAATAAGATAAACCGGTAACCTACAGACTGGGAAGAAAGTCTTCACTAACCCCACATTGGATAGAGGGCTAATATCCAAACTATATAAAGAATTCAAGAAGCTAACCAATCAAAAAATGAGGGATAGAACTAAAACAAGAGCTCACAACGGAGGAATCCAGAATGACTGAGAAACACCTAACAAAATGTTCAAAGTCCTTCATAATCAGAGCTCCCCTCCAGTAGAAAGTCAGGGCATCAAATGAGGGATGGGGTTACCATCCTACAGTCAAAAACTCTGACCCATAATTATTCCTGTCTGAAAGAACTTCAGGGACAAAAACGGAGAAGAGCTTGAGGAAAAGGAAGTACAGCAACAGGCCCAAGGTGGGATCCAACTCAAGGGCAGGGCCCAAGGCCTGACACTCTACTGAGGCTATGGTGTGCTCCCAACAAGGGGCTTACCATGACTGCCCTCACAAAGACTCAACAAGCAGCTGAAAGAGGCAGATGCAGATATTTACCCCCAACCAATGGACAGAAGCTATTTACCCCTGTGGTTGAATTAGGGAAAAGCCGAAGAGGGCGATCCTGTAGGAGGACCAGCAGTCTCAATTAATCTCGCCCCTGGAGATCTCTCAGACACTGGACCACCAACCAGGCAGCATAAAGCAGCTGATATGAGGCTCGCAACAAAAATACAGCAGAGGACTGCTGGGGTTTGGCTTCAGTCAGAGAAGATGCACCTAACCCTTAAGAGACTGGAGGCTCCAGGAATTGGGGAGGTCTGGTGTGGTGGAGAATAAAATCTGGAGTATAAAAAAAAATTAAATAAAATTAATAAAAAAAAAGAAAACTAAAGAAATAAGCCTTTTAATGATTTAAATAAGGCGCACTACTTAGACTTTTCTAAATGTATAAAGATATGTAGGATAAGGAAAATAGTAGCATTATATATTAACTAATTAACTAAGGATACTATCTTTTGAAAAAATAAAAACTGTGCATGTATGTAAGAAAATAGGCTATATTCTTTGTTAAAAATTGAAAAATCTTTTAAATAGTGGAAAATATGAACATAAAACTATACTTCTTCAATATGTCTACATCTATACACAAGAACACAAACAAAACAGGAAAGTAGATGCTATGTACTAATGATAGATGATATTTCAGTATTATAACCATTTGTTGTGGCCATACTAAATAGAAGGGCTTGACAAGGACAATGTGATATCAGTGAAACACTGATAAAAATTCAAAACTATTTATAAAAGGATAGTGTATGCCGGTTTTGTGTCCACTTGACACAAACTAGAGTTTTCACAGAGGTAGGAGTCTCCCTTGAGGAAATGCCTCCATGAGATCTAGATGTAAGACCTTTTCTCTATTAGTGATCAAGGAGGAGGGTCTATTGTGGATGATGCCATCCCTGGGCTGGTAGTCCTGGGTTCTATAAGAAAGTAAGCTGAGCAAGCAGGGGAAGCAAACCAGTAATCCACACCCTTCCATGGCCACTTCTGCCTCCAAGTTCTTGTCCTGAGTTCCTTTAATGATGAACAGCGATGTGGAAGTCTAAGCTGAATAAATCCTCTTCTCCTCGGTTTGCTCCTTGCTCTGATATTTTGTGCAGGAATACAAACCCTGACTAAGACAGATGGCTTGAATGAAGTAGAGACGTAGCAGGTCAAGGTCTAGAAGTCTCAGTTTGTACATGTCACAGGATTTGAGGTATAGGATCAAAACCAGCTCTTGCTAATGTAGTCTTCTACTGTTGTCCAGGAGGAGAGAATGTATTTTCTGAGCAAGAGTTCTGTGTTGAAGTGTGGTCATCCTGCTTGGACTTCTAAGAGTTCACAAACATCTCACACAAACAGAGATATTAGAAAAGAGATTTGGATTTCTGCAGGATGTAATGTGGCTTACCTTTGCACCAACACAAACAAGATCAAAGCTTCTGCATTTTTAGTGCTTTACTCATTTAACATTCTACTGATTGTTAGAAACGCTGTTGTTAAATATGAATAGTTACATTCTTGTATGTATATATATATATATATATATATATGTAAAAAAATTAAGATACAAAATTTCTAAACCACAAGATATACTCCTAGTAAATTTTTATGCTCAAATTGTTCTTTAAAGAGGGTGAACTAGTTTATTCTGTCCTCAGCAATACAGTATATGCTCTACATATTTAATATCTAATATAGTAAATTTAATACATTTAATATTTAATAAATATTATTATTTTGTGCAACCATCAAGGTAAAGATGAAGTAAATTTTTGTTTTTAATTGTTGTTTTTTGATTTTAAGAAATTTATAAATTGATAAAACTTCTTCACATAATCTGTTTACTTTTCTTTTAGGTGATTGAATAATTTTAACATACAAAATACTTTATATTGTTAAGATACATATTACTATTAGTTTAAAATTTGCCATATTTTTTCATATTTTCTTCTCTTCCGACTTTAGTAACTTTCATTTAGCAAACAATGGGGTTTTCTTCCAACATTTTTGATAGGTGTAACCCATGACAAAAACATAAGAATGCTGTAATTATAAATATTTATTTTCCTTCTCTGTGAGGTCACCTTTTGCATTTTCTCTTTGATGTAGCTAACAGACAAGTGTGGTAACAAGAATGATTTAGTATATATTTTTATTTACTCCAGATAGCTCCTAGTCATTGTAAAAATGACAGCAATGTGGAGGGAGGGGAAGAGGGAAGGATGAATGTGGACAGTAGGACAGAGAGGTGGAGATGCTGAGGAGGGAGAAGGAAGGAGTAAGGAGGAACTAGGAAAGGGAAAGTCTAAACACTGGGGCTGGGGGAGGAGAAGTTGGAATGGGGCAGTGGATAATCCACAGGCCATTTCAGAGACATGTTTTTCTAGCACTTGCAGACTCTGTCTACAATTGCATGTTCTAAATATGCCATTTGATCTTCCATCTAACTACACTTCTCTCCACCCCAGGGCTCTAGGGAACACATTCTTCACGATTGGGAATAGTACTTGTTCTTTCCTTTGGTAAGTATTTGAGGTTCTTTTTCCTTGTTTATTTTCTTCATCTACTCCACACCAAATAATATATTTCCCCAGTGAAACCTCTTTGTTTAAAACAGTAAGACAGGAAGCCCAAGTAAGTCTGTGAGTGACTAACCACAGATGTGTGAGCCAAACAAAGGAAGAGAATTTCCAGAGGAAATAAAATGAAGGTAAACATTTAAGTGGTTCATAATGTCATGTGGTCATATTATGAAGGCATCAAAAGAAAGAGGAAGAAGGAAAGAAAGAGAAAGAAAGAAAGAAAGAAAGAAAGAAAGAAAGAAAGAAAGAAAGAAAGAAAGAAAGAAAGAAAGAAAGAAAGAGACAAAGAAACAAAGAAAGAGAGAAGTAAAAGAGAAAGCAGTAAAACCTGGTGTTCAGTACCACAGAGATAAGCAGAGGATCAAAGACGAGAGAAAGAGATTGATTTTGTGTCTGTTTGTAGAGATGGTATTTTGAAAATACTTAGATGAGTGCATTAAATTCTCTTTACTGCATTTATTTGTTTTATATAAAACTAGAAAATTCAGTCAACATAGCAGATTAGAGCACTGCCCAGTCAGTCAGCTGCTTTTGTTTGCACATAACACAGTTTATATCCTCATCTTTCTAAAGTTAAAAAAAAAAAAACAGTAGTATGGGATAAGAAAGTAATAGAAGGGAAATTTAGATAATTTTGCTTTAAGCTTTCTTGCTTAAAACCCCTGTTCACAAACCTAATTTTAAAATACATCTATAGAACAATTTTATAAAGTCTCTTCTTCAAAACATCCTTTGATGGACTAGCAGCCCCCAAATTCTAATATCAACTACTTGATTGAATATTATTCCTATCTACATTAGACTTGGTTAGTAAAACATAAACTAATAGAATCTCCAATTTAAAAGATTAGGAGAATGTGGCTTATTCTAGTTGAATTTATACATCTTTTGTAATGCTCCACAGAAGACAGAGTTCTGATAGTATCTTTGATGAATAGTGCCTAAGTCATGATCACTTTATTATAGTTTTCCATGTGAGATATATGGTTTGGAATGTAATTTCAGGAAAACTAGGCACTATAATGATATCAAAATCTACAGCTTATGAAAAACATACAGGCTTCCACATTGCTATATTGTGCAGGCATATGAAAGAAGATTGTACACAGGAGTTCGTATCAGACCTTTACAAGCCATTCAAATTTAATGAAAAACCAATTCTATTTGCTCTTCTAAAATGAATATTGACTTTATATTCATGGCAGCTAAAATTATCATCAGACTTAGTTCTAAAGAAAAACTTTTGCTTTCAAGTAAAAGTCATTCTCTGTGTCATTTAACTTGGGCACTAGATCAAAACTTTTTTTCATTACCCAAGTCACAAAAGTTGAACTATATCTTTTATTTTATTTTTGAGATGGTAATATAATTAGAAAAATTCTCCTTTCTCTTTCCTCTGTCCAAATACCCACATATGCTCCTTCCTATTCTCCTTCAAATTCACTGTTTCTTTTTCTCTGTTATTGCTTGCATACATGAATACACACATGTTCCTAACATATCTGCTTAGTCCATATAATATTACTTATATTGTTTTCAGAGCTGATTGTTCAAAATTGGACATTCAGTTGGTAAGCTATCCCCTGGAAAAGACCATCTCTCCCACTTCAAGCTTTCCTCAATTGCCTAGAGTTCTTTTTGTAGGGTTGGGGTCTTGAAAATTTTTCTCCCATATGTTTTGGTATTTCCATTGGTGACATCCTTGTTTGGCTCACATTTGGGTAGTTATAACAGTAAGGATTTATGGGTATAGCTTCTGATATTACCAGGAAACCCAATACCTGTGTGAATAAGTAAGCAAGCTCACTCACTGAACCTCTAGCTCTTACAAACTTTCCGCCCAATTATTTTTGCAATGTTCTCTGAGCTATATGTGTGGAAAGGTGTAGTCCACTGGTATTGAATTCTACAGTCTGCATTTTTTGGTTATGTTTTTCTGTAGTGGTCTCTGCCTGTTACCCAGAGACCTTTCCTGGATGAGAAGTGAGGAACACTTGTCCATGGGTAGAAAGACAAATATTTACAGACTGGTATGTATCATTCTGGTTTACTAACTTATTCCAACATCCATGACTTTACTAGTCCTCAGCACTCAGTGGGGTTCCAGCAGTAGGCATGATTTCACTCTTGTTGAGAGAGCAGTTGGTTGCCACAAAAGTATGCATGCCATGACTGTACTCTGAACGTTATCATGCTGTACTGTTTATTGATGTGGCTCATAGCTACCATAGTAGGATAGAACTGTGGCCTGACTCTCTCCTTTGGACATTTCATGTTACCTTCTGATAGATAAAGTTTTGAAATTCATTTTTTCGATGTTGTAATTTTTATTGTACATTTTATTTAGTTATATTTAAATGTTATCCCCTTTCCTGATCCTCCCCCTGCCCCTATAGAAACAATATATCTCATCCCCACTTCTCTTGTTTCTATGAGGGTGTTCCCCAACCCACCCACCCACTCCCACCTCCCTGCCCTCGCATTACCTACACTAGGGAATTGAGCCTTCATGGGACCAAGGGCCTCTTCTCCCATTGATGCCCAATAAGTCCATCATCCTCTGCTACATATGTAGCTAGAGCCATTGGTCCCTCTGTGTGTACTCTTTGGTTGGTGGTTTAGACCCTAGAAGCTCTGGTTGGTTGATAGTGTTGTTCTTCTTATGGGGTTGCAAACCCCTTCAGCTCCTTTAGTCCTTTCTCTAACTCCTGCATTGTGGACCCTATGACCAGTTCAATGGTCGGCTGCAAGCATCTGTCTCTGTGTATGTCAGGCTCTGGCAGAGCCAGCCTCTCAAGAGACAGCTGTATCAGGCTCCTGTGAGCAAGCACTTGCTGGCATCCACAATAGTGTCTGCATTATGTGACTGTATATGAGATGGATCCCCAGGTGGGGCAGTCTCTGGATGACCTTTCCTTCAGTCTCTGCTCCACACTTTGTTTCCATATTTATTCCTGTGAGTATTTTGTTCCCCCTTCTAAGAAGGACCAAAGCACCCACACTTGGGTCTTTTTTCTTCTAGAGCTTCATGTGGGCTGTGGATTGTATCTTGGGTATGCTGAGCTTTTGGGCGAATACCGACTTACCAGTGAGTACATACCATGTGTGTTCTTTTGTGATTGTGTTACCTCACTCAGGATGATATTTTCGAGTTCCATCAATTTCCCTAAGAATTTCATGAATTCATTGTTTTTAATAGCTGAGTAGTACTCCATTGTAAAATGTACCACACTTTCTGTATCTATTTCTCTGTTGAAGGACATCTGGGTTCTTTCCAGCTTCTGACTATTATAAGTAAGGCTGCTATGAACATAGTGGAACATGTGTCCTTGTTATTTGTTGGAGCATCTTTTGGGTATATTCCCACACTAAATCCACAGGTAGAATGTGAAATGTACAAATCACTTGATTGGGATAATAGCAAGGAAATCTAGTCTGTAAAGGAGCTGTATTCTTTGAGAAGGAGATTGAATGAACATAAAAACTTCTGCAAATACAGAACAATAGGACTTTTGGTGGAGTCTGATTTTCCCCGCAAAAGATATTATTTCCCCATTTACAGACATGAAAAGGAAGGCAATATCTCCCACACAATACAGCAGAGCTACATAGGGAGTAGTATGATGGCCTTTCTATGTCTAAGATAAGGAATCTGAAAGCCAGAATAACTCACAAATGCTGCTACATGCAATTTATTGCGATAGGAGGAAACGATAACTTTTTCTTACTTCAGTTTCATCTTTCAGTGGCACAACAATGTTGATACTGCCAAGATATTTCTAACTGAAGAATTTACTGTGTATTTTTCTCAGTTGATGTCTACAAGACAAAGAAAGAGAGACATTTTTCTATCAGAACAGCTAGAGTTTTGACCTTCTAAGTTCTGCTCAGAATAGGAGAAAGCCTGAAAATGTAGTCATATATATATATATATATATATATATATATATATATATATATATGCAATATGCAAGATATCATATGCAAGGCATACATAAATATATAATAAAATAAGTAATAATATGGATATTATTTTGAAAAAAGCTCACCAATCAATATGGCTGAAAGTTTATTAGAGTAATTCTGAACAAAGCATTCTTACATGGACTGTTCCTGGAATTTTAAACTTTTTCATTTTAATACTTTTAAAAAAATGATAAGGGGTGAAAATAATGATTTTAGTTATTTCTTTATACAAATGTTATGTGCCAACATGAAAAACAATAGAGAATCATTAAGTGCCTGTTTTCCTGGGAAGAATTTGACATGCAATATGTATCTTGTACTTAAAGATTCCTGGTGCAGACTGGTCACTGTGCATGTGTTCAGTGTTTCCATAAATTAGACAAGTCTAAATGGTACAAAGGGCAAAATGAGGCAGAAGAAGAGGACATATGTAGTTTGACCTCGGTAAAGGATGAGATTCTAGACCCATAAGGAGTAGGGAGGACAGGATTCGACTGAGGAAAGCACCTCAGCCCAGGGACGCATACTTACCCTGCTTTACCCACATTTGCCCTGTGGTACGGAGGATATCAGTGATGTGTGGCTTTCAAAAGTCCACTGGAAGCTGAACTTTAGATATAGTTTCTGAGAGCAGGGATAAGTCTTATTTAATGGCGTATAATTTAAAGGTTTGAAAAGATGTTTGTGACATTTTTTAGAGGAAACATATATGTTCAGAATTTACAAACCCATGTTAACCAGCTGCTAACATCAAGTTCATTTCCTTTTTTTTCCTGATGTAAGTCAGTCATACATATATATGCATATATTTAAAAATATATGGAGAAATCTCTTTTACTCTTTAAAGTAAATGTATTCTTTGAGAACTTCCTTTTTGTATACAAGCATATAGCTATCTCCTAAGAGGCTCTGACAATACCTGACTAATACAGATGTAGAGGCTCACAGCCATTCATTGAACTGGGTACACGGTCCCCAATGAAGGAGTTAGAGAAAGGTTCTATGGAGCTGAAGGGTTTGCAGCCCCTTAGGACGAACAACAATTACTAACTAGTACCCTCAGAACTCCCAGGGACCCAACCACCAATCAAGGACTATACAGGGTGGGATTGAATGTACTGGCAGCAGGTATATAG